>CM021104.1:266164192-266231133 GCA_007115665.2 Sequoiadendron giganteum | reverse complement strand
CATGGGTTAAATGCAGGTGGTTCTAGATCCTATTTATACGTGGGAGTCACATCCAGACACATTCGATCTGAGCAATTTGTTGATGAGTGTAGAGATTCGACTATTATGGAGACTGGGTCTATGTCACTGTTTGTCGATGCCCACTATTCAAGCGAACAGGGGTATGTTGACGACATTATGCGAGTGATAGCATTCAGAGACATCATCCTTTCATTTACCAACTGGGGAGGCCACTGTCACATTGGAGGATGTGTACAGGATTTTGAGACTACCTATTAGGGGAGAGCGGGTCATGTATGATACCGAGCGAAGATTGACCGAGTTGGCAAGGTTCTATCAGGTCGACAACATCGGTAGGCTCGACATCGAACACTATGAGATTAGATGGCCAATATTAGCAAACATATATGATAAGATTGATTGTATTTTATGTACATTGATTGGGGGGATAGTTCTTCTAGATAGACAGGGTCACATATTTCCAGTGGGATGGGGTGCTATGTTGGTTGGCATTTTAGAGAGTGAGACGAGGTATGCATGGGGTCCATGTCTTCTTGGGATGTTATACTTTCACCTACACGACATTTCCTACACAGATGCACAATCATTGAGCTATGGGACTACACTGCTGATGGTATGGGGATGGGAGAGGATAGCTATTTTTCATCCTCCAGTTACTGTAGAGAGATCGGAGAGATACCCTTATGTGTTCTGATATACATAACACATTACTCAGACACATGTTGGAGACAGAGGATATTGGCGACATGCACTAGATATTCTTGATTAGTTTACATGGAGACCTTACATGGATTGTGAGGAGTGGGTGGATGAGGAGGTACATTTGGTATTCTGTAGATAGACACAATACCTTATTGGGAGGACTTTTTCCAGTGTTCTTATCATTGAGCGACACTTTCCAAATAGAGTTCTGAGATAGTTTGGCAAGGTTCAGGATGAGCCTCGGAGTAGAGTAGAGTTTGCTCGATCATCCAAAGAGGTTTCATATTGGGGACCTATTATACCAGTAGCTATTGCTAAGGCAGAGATATAGGCATTACAGCTAGTACAGTGGGGTTGGAGAGATGGAGCAGTTGACCCAGGGACTATAGTTGCATATGACGCATGGTGGGTAGAACATCGGCCTATTCCTTACAAGGATCTGGATTAGCCGACACCTATTGAGAGATGAGAGACAGGACCTAGAGGATGGTGGAGAGGTGGAGGTGCTAGAGTAGGGAGAGTTGGTGGGAGAGACAATGATGGTAGAGGTGGCAGGTGAGGTCGGAGAGGACAGAGAGGAGGTCGGGTAGGTGCACTATCACCTATCCGTGAGGTAGTAGTTGAGGATGTACCGGTGTTGGACATCGGAGGGGGAGTGGATGTACAGGTTGGGGGTGAGCATGCTACAGAGGAGGTAGTGGTAGAGAAGCGTGCAAAGGTAGATGTTGGAATAGAGGATGTTGTAGAGGATTTGGATGTGGATATGGCTATAGACCCTCTAGGTGTTTTGGCAGGATATGGAGAGGATGATGTAGAGGATGCACCGATGGAGGAGCAGGAGAGAGAGCTTAGAGATCAGATTGTGGAGGGGAGACAGGAGGAGGATGCTCCTAGGGATGGTGATAGGGAGGCTTTGGAGGAGAGACTCAGACTTATGATGATAGAGTTTGATGTAATGAGTTTAGAGAGAGATAGTGCCTACACTGAGAGGGACAATGCATTCCCCGAGAGGGATAGTGCATATGCAGAGAGGGACAATGCTCTTATGGAGAGAGACCAGGCTATAGCTCAGAGACATCAGATAGAGCAGTAGTTCACAGAGGTTAGACACCTTTGAAATGGGTCCTCATTTGATGGCATGGTATGAGAGTTGGTCAGATCAGTTGAGAGAGCCACCTATTACAGGGAATTATATGAGGCAGTGGTGCCAGTAGAGAGACGGGCTCCTAGTTTTTCAGAGGTGCAGAGTTAGAGGTCACAAAGCAGGAGTCAGAGGACACAGAGTACTGAGGGGGTGGTAGGACCATCAAGGGCAGGTCCATATGGGAGGCCTTCCACCTCACAGAGAGCACCTTTGAGGATTTTCCCACCACCTTCACCACATGATAGCAGTGGTAGCGGGACACGATGACAGAGATATATTCATGTAGACATTTGATCAAAGAGCCTGCGAGCTCATGTTTTATTTATGGACAGATTCAGACATTGTACTGTGACATACCATTTTGAGCGATATATATATATGATTTTGGCGGCTTCTATATGATATGCAGTTATATGTTATGGGTGATGCATTATTTCTACATGATTATGTCTCCTAGATGATGTATATACATGTGTTATGAATGAATGTTTCTATATGTTATGAATTATGCATTTAATAATGATGTTATGTATGTCTTAATTTACTTATGATAATGGTTGCAAATATTCTATATGATGCTTATTTATATGTGATGGCAATATGTACATGCAATGTTTACATTATTTATGCTATGATGATGAAATGCCTATTATGTCATGATTTCAAATGTATGCAATGAAGATTTTAACGCTACTATCTATATGTTTTAAATGTAATGCAACTATGTGGAATGCTTATTAAATGTATGCCAATGCAAATGATCTAATGGTTTTTATTGTGTCACAGGACTTTATCTTTATGTCAAAGAAGAGAAATGTTAGGATGAAATGAATTCATAATGTTAGTAAGAAATAATAAAGGTTGATTGATTGAGAAAAACACATAATCTTCAATATATGTTATCATCATTGGGCGGGACATGAAACAAATGGATAGTACACATTATGATATGAGATAAACCATAGTGTACAAAGTCATCCATTTGCGAAAAACAGACAGTCACAAACTAGGAATGTCTTAACTCATACTAAGGATAGAATTGCCCCAGTCATTTTGTCGAGACAAACCATAGACAAGAGACAAATAAAAGATGGGTCATGAGACGTCATTGCTCCTCTAAATCCTTGATAGGACATCCTTGAGGAAACTAGTAACAAGACTCAAAAACCAATGTTCAAAAAGACAGTTGACAGACAATAGCCAAATAAAAAGACTCCTAAGACATCCTTGCTTCTCTAAATCCTTCAAGGGACATCCTTGAGAAAGCTAGTAACCAGACTAATTCACAAATCAATAATAAGATAAGACAAAATAAGATATAAAGTCATAAAGCCAAATAAATGTATTCAACAAAACTTGATCTTGTGGGATTGTTTGATGTTTGATGTTTGACATAGAGTAATGTGAGAGAATGACACATACTGCATAAGACGTTGAGTCTAGTTTCGACTTGGTGACTTCTGTATAAGGCATGACAAAGCCTGGTTTCAAAAAGACATGTGCCATATAAAATGTTGGAGCATGATGACGTTGAAGTGACAAGCTACATGAGACTATGGCAATTGATGACATTTGTTGACAAGAAAGAGATATCTTTCTTAAGACATAGGATGACAATTTTGACAATGTGTTTGATATTGACTTGATGATAGTTTGAGATTTCTTTTCCTTGTTGTTGCATGACTTGTTTTGATTCTTTGATTTATTGAAAGTGCGTGCGTGTAGACAGTGTATGACATGAAATGATACCTTAAACTATGATATGAAACTTGTGTGATAGTGATTGCGAATGAACCCTATTGGACTGACCTAGTGTGGTCTTGGGAGCTCATCAATTTATTAGCCTTGCCTACATTGTACACACAAAGACCTCGTAGTTTGACACGACCAATGAATTTGAATATACAAAGCGTCATGATTTAAATGTGTGTGATATATGAAAAACCTAGACTGACAGACCTAATGCCTCAGGGGCACATCGATTGATGGCCTTGCATACATCCCAGTCATAGAGGCAACGTAGTTCAACTATGACTGACTGAACATGATTGACTTGACTCTATTTTTGGTATTTTCTGACATTTTTTTATTTTTTTGGATTTTTGAAGTTTTCTAATGTATTTTTTGGATTTTTTAGGACATTTTTGATAGTGTGACATTATGTAAAAGGTGTTAGGGAATAGAACAAGGATTTGCCCCCAGTTAGGAATAAGATTTGGAAGATGGAGTGGATAATGTGACGGAATGGACACTAGATGTCAATCGTTCCAAGTAATGGATAAGACAACCATTTATTATGAGTGATAATAAAAAAGTCCGATTAGAATGATGGTAGACGGAAGAGTGAGCTTGACTGCACATGGTGCCTATTTGCTAGGTTTTCACGATGGTACTTATCCATAGCACCACCAAAGCGGTTTTCACTACTGGACGGATTTATTTCTCTTTACTTTTTTGATTTTCTCAATTTTTTTGGTGTTACAAAGATGCCTGTTTGCCAAGTTTTCATCAAGGTAACCTTTTTTTTGTTTTTTCATTTTTTTTTTGTATTTTTTGAGATTGAAACATGGATTCTCAGAGACTAAGCATAGAACCTCTTTAGATGCATACTATTGATAGGGGACAAAAGTGGCTCTCCTTCAGGAGTAGAGAGTTGGTACGCTCCTGATCCAAAGGCTTCTGTGACAATATAGGGCCCCAACCAGTTAGGCTCAAACTTACCTAGTTTCTCCCGTTCAACTTGGTTCTTAGGATTCTCCATTAATACCAATTCACCAATGTCAAAGTGTCTATTGAGAACCTTCCTATTGTAGCTATGAGGAAGATGATTCTGATATGCTTGCGAATGATCTAATGCTTTCTATCTTCGCTCATCCAACAATTCTAGCTCTTGTAACCTAGAGACACAGTACTCTTCATCGTCAATATGACCCTTCAAGGATACCCTAAGAGAAGATATTTCAACCTCGATAGGTAAGATAGGTTTGAACTCGAATACAAGGGAATATGGAGTGGCACCGGTGGGAGTACAGATGCTTGTACGATAAGCCCATAAGGCAGGATTAAGCTATAGGTGCTAGTCACGACCAGCGTCATTGACAGTCTTCTTAACGATTCTAACAATGGTTTTATTAGATGCCTTGGCTTGGCCATTACCTTGTGGGTAATATGAGGTGGAGAAATGGTGTTTGATGTGGAATTCTTCACATAAATGGCGTACTTCTTGGTTCTTGAATAGGTGGCCATTTTTTATGATTATGGATTGGGGCACACCATATTGACAAATGATATAGTTTAGGATAAACTTAGATATTTGTGTGCCGGTTATGTATGTCATGGGAATAGCTTCAATCCATTTGGTGAAGTATTCGGTGGCGGTGATGATGAATTTATGGTCGTTGGATGACGAAGGGTGTATCTTACCTATGAGGTCAAGTCCCCATTGGGCGAAGGGCCATGGTGATGTAATTGGATGAAGCTCCTGTGCTATTGCTCTTATCAAGTCTCCATGTATTTGACATTATCTACATTTATTTACAAAGATGTATGAGTCTTTCTCCATTGTAGGCTAATAGTAACCTAGTCTCATAATCTTGTGGGCTGAAGTAGGACCACTCGAATGAGATCCACATATACCCTCATGTACTGCTCACAAATTTTTTTGTGCTTCTTCAACATCGAGACATCTCATTAGGGCATTATCCAAGGTACGTCTATACAGGGTTTCTCCAATGATGGTGTACTTGGCTGACTTTCGGATGAAGGTTCAACGTTGGTTATTGGACAAGTCTTGGGGTAAGGTTTGGCCAGTGAGATAGTCGAATATGTCTTTATACCGAGGAGACATGGGACCAACAATGCTACAAACTACCGCAGTATCAGGGACATCATATGCGGGGACCAACAGCTGTTAAACCAGAAACTCGAACGTAGGCACATTACTTAGAATATCCAACAAGGAACCCATGGTTGCCATATCATTTGTAGCTCTATTCTAGATACATGGTGTTTGTTGAAAAGTAATGTTATTGAAATACTATTTGAAACTATCATCCATACACTTGTAAGGGGTAGGATTTTCATCCTTAGTCTCATAATCCTCGTTTACCTGCCGGATTACCAATTGAGAGTCGCCAAAAACATGTAGGCTCTTAATTTTCCACTGAGCTGCCATTTTTAACCCTGTCACTAAGGCTTTGTATTCTGCTATATTGTTGGTACAAGGGAAAGCAATCCTGAATGATTTGGGAATGGTATCACCTTGAGGTGTAACAAATAAGATACCATCTCCTAAACCATGATTTGTATGTGACCCATCAAAGTACAGTTTCCATTCAGTTGTAATGTCAATGTTGAGGAGAAATTCATCAAGAAAATCTACCACTAATGGATGATCTACCTTCATAGGTGCATCGGCTAACTGATCTACAATCACCTGTCCTTTTATAGCCTTCCTTTAGACATATTGAATGTCATACTTGCTAAGTATCATAACCCATTTAGCTAATCGGCCTGTGAAATCTGTCTTACTTAGGAGATATTTAAGTGGATCAATCTTTGCAATTAACATTGTTTGTCGATTGAGCATATAGTGCCACAGTTTTTTGGGTAGAAAAAACTATCGCAAGACAGGCACGTTCTATGTTGCTATAATTCAATTCATAGCCCACTAAGGTACTACTGATGTAATAGTTTGCTCTCTCATGACCTTGATCATCGTGTTGTGCAAGAAGAGCCCCTAATGCCGATTGAGTTGCTGAAATGTATAATATCAATGGTTTTCCCGCTGTAGGTGGCATTAAGACTGGTGGAGTAAGTAAATATTCCTTGATTTTTTGGAAGGCTTCCTGACATTTAGGTGTCCACATAAATGGTACTCCTTTCTTGAGTAGATGCTGAAATGGGTGTATTTTATCCGCCAGTTATACTATGAAACGCCTAATGGACTGTAATCTCCCTTGTAGTGTTCTGAGTTGACCAATGTTGACTGGAGGAGGTATTTCTATGATAGCTCTTACCTTCTCTGGATCTACTTCAATGCCTTTTCAAGAGATGATATACCCTAACAGTTTCCCTCATTTCACTCCAAAGACACACTTCGTCAGATTTAGCCTGACATTGTAATTCTCTAACCTATGGAATATCTTGTCTAAAACCTTCAAATGATCTTCCCTTGTTTTTGATTTAGCTATAATTTCATCTACATAATCTTCCATGAGGGTATGTACAAAGTCATGGAAAATTGTAGTCATTGCCCGTTGGTAGGTAGTTCCTGCATTCTTAAGGCCAAACGACATAACATTCCAATAGTATGTGCCCCATGGACATGTGAAAGTTGTCTTGTGTTGGTCTTCAGCTGCTATTTTAATCTGGTTATATCCAGAGAAACCATCCACGAGGGATAGCATCTCATATCCTGCTGTAAGATCTACTATCATGTCGATATTTGGAAAAGGGAAGTCATCCTTTGGACATGCCTTATTGATGTCTCTAAAGTCAATGTAAATGCAAATGCCCCCAGTTGCTTTAGTCACTGGTACAAGAGTTGATATCCAATCTGTATAGTGTATTGTCCTTATGAATCCTACATCCAAGAGTTTCTTAAGTTTTGCCTTGACCAATAGAGCAATTTGCAGATGCATTTTCCTTAAATTCTGTTTGACTGGCTTAATACTTGGCTGTAGTGGTAAATGATGCAATATTAGGTCTAGATAAGGCCCCAACATGTTAGCATATGACCATGCAAATTTTATCTGTCTCTTTGTGAAGAAATCCTTAAACTCAAGTTTTTTTGTCTCTGTTAAAGAAGCTGCAAAATATACCTTCCAAGGATTCTCTTCTGTACCTATACTGACTTCAACAGATTCTTCTACTAGCATCGATGACTTTTCCTATTCAACGGGGGAGAATATTTAAACCTCTATCCTTGGGTGCCTCTGGGAGGTTTTCACCCTTGGATACGTCCTTTATTTTGACTTTTTCTTCGTCCAAAGGCGCCTTTCGGTTTTCACCTAGGGACTCATCATTTTTCTTTTTATTCTCATTTTTGCGACTAGAGGTGTAAATAGACTCCCCAAAATATGCTTTATCATCCAAGTCTATGGTAAAACCTGCTTTATGATCCCCTCTTGGTATGCCTTCTCTAAGTCCCATGAACTCAGCAATTGCTTCATCGTTCTCGAATGTATCTATGATAGGTGTACCCTGTTGATCCTAGTCGATAAGTTTGAGATATATAAGGGGCATGTCATCATCGAAGTTTTTCAAGGTAGCTTCTGAAAAGGTGAATATAGAATGGTTGACATGGTCACAAAAGTTTTGGACTAACTCCTTATTCTTCTTCCTAGGAGTAGGTATACTCTGATGTGGGACTATAGTGAGGGATGAGTCATCAGAATATGGTTTGTTAGGTGCCCAAGATGCATGATCAAGGGTTTCTGAATAATAGTTCTCTTGCCATTCTTTTTTGGACAAGTGTTTCTTAGGATGAGGATTAGATGGTTTTAGTATAGGTTTCACGTTTAGGTCTAATTCTCCAAATAGGGCATATATGTTCATGGTACTAGTAGATGAAAGGGAATCCCATTCACAATCACTTGAGTAAGGGGATTCATCATAGATTGGAGGTTTGTCATAAACTAGGGGAAGTGGTTCATGAGATATCTCGATGTCTGTGCAAGCACTCACTTCCTTTTGAAATGATGAAAAAGTACCAGGAAACCCAATTCTAAGCAGTTGACACCCTAGCCCTAAGTATTTTGGTCGTGGGTAGAGAGTGATCGGTTCTGTCCTTCCATTTTTCTTATAGTCCTAACCCACTATGTCTATCATAGCCTTCATTATGCGTTATCTTAAAGCCTTTTCCATACTGGTCCTTAGCTATTTGAATAGATGGGGAGGGGTATTCACGTTCTTCTTGATACAACCAGGAATCACCTTGATCCATAATTTCTTCACTTAACTCTCCCCATTTGGTCAATGTCATTGTAGGGGGAACATGAAATGTGACCATTGACTATCTTCTATCTGCCATGGGTAGGCCATATGCCTTAGGTGGAATCAGTTGACTAACATAGTATGATGCCTTTATATTATATTCACCACAACCCTTGTCTTGGATCTCAAGCTTAGGAGTGGATGATGGTGGTTTGAATGAAATGGACTTAGTGAGATGTGATGGGTCAACATATAGGGATAAAGTGGATGATGAAGCTTCTTGGTTAACTGGTACCTGTCATTGTGGAATTTCCCTTAGGCTTGTACAATACTAAAAAGGATATGGATCACCATCAATAGTGATCTCTATGCCATTATACGGGAACTTAAGACATTGGTGATATGTTGAAGGTAGAACTTTCATTGTGTGTATCCAAGGTCTACCTAACAACAAGTTGTACGGAAGGGTGTGATCCAAGACTTGGAAGCTGGTGTTCATGATTGCTGGGCCAACTCTGATAAGGAGTGTGACAACTCCTTTAGATGATCTTTCCTCATCATCGTAAGCCTTGATGACTATACTCTTAGAGGTATCTACGCAGTCTTTTGAGAATCCTAATGCCTTAACCAATTTTAGGGTACACAGGTTCAAACCTACTCCTCTATCTACCAAGACTCATCAGACTTTGTTTTGATGGATTAGGACTTCAAGATGTAAGGGGTCATTATGATCAGACTTTTCAGTTGAGTAATCTTGTTGGGAAAGTGTGGCATGATGCGAGTTGGTCAAATATCCCACCATTTCTTCGAAACGATTGACATCTAAGTCTTTAGGAATAGTTGTGTTCTATAGAGCTTTGTCAAAAATGGCCCGATGCTCAGGTGATAAAGTCAATAATTCCAAGATAGATATTTGTGTGGGGGTTTTACTCAATTGATCAAGAAGGTTGTACTTAAACTTGGAAGCTTACGTAGGTGGCTTAGAAGAAGGACTAGGAATAGTAATCTTAGTTCTGCATGTGTTTGCATTACATTCTAGATGCTTCTTAATGATGGTATTGACATTCTCATTTGCAGGTCAGAGGCAATTTATGATCGTTGCTTTACCGTAGTCATACTTGGTATTGTTATAATTGGCTGATGGATTATTCTTGGGTCCTAAACTGGAGGATTTTCCTTTTGTGTGGTCATGTAACGGGTCCGTGAAGACCTTATGATCATTGTTCTTGGTGTTTTTCTGCCTAGCGACCTCTATGGTTTCATTTTCAATAAAGTCTTGTATAATATTCTTGAGTTGGCGACATTGTTGTAGGTTGTGTCCTTTCGTTCGATGATAGTCACAAAAAGAGTTATCATCCCACCATGAAGGTTTGAACTATCCAAGATCATACTCTCTTGGTTCCAAAGGTTTGATGAGATTATGTTTGATCAACTCTTTGCAAATAGTCTCGATTGGTTGTCCTAAAGGTGTAAATTCATGTGTAGGAAATCTCCTTTGTTATGGGCTTTGTTGTTGTGAATTTTGGACATAGTTGGTTGTTTGATCTGGACTATTCATCATGTCTTGATTGGAATTGTAACCTCTAAGTGTGATAACTGGTCCCGTATGTATGTGTTTAGCATCAACAATGCCATCATTTGTAACATTTTTGTTTCTAGACCAGAATTTGTTTCTATCGTTTGGTGCGTTCTGATGTTGGAGAACTAGATTCCTGCCTGGTACCTTAATTTCTCCTTTGTCTATAAGGCCTTTCTCAAGAATGATGCCCTTTTGTACCAAGTCTGAGAATGAAGTACAATAGTGTACCCTTAAGTTACTTCACAGTTTTGGGTTGATGTTTTCTAAGAATATCATGACCTTTTGCTTTTTGGGTATTTCAACTGGACATCTGCTAGCTAGACTCCTCCATCTCTGGAAAAAAGTGTTGAAACTTTCACCATATTCTTGGGTCGTGTGGCACAAGGTTGCTATTGTTACCTCATTGTCTATGTTAAAGGTGAAATGTTCGACAAACTTCTCAGCTAGTTCACCCCAGGATCGTATGCCATATGGTAATTTAGAAAACCATTCTAGTCCTATCTTGACAAGGGTTTGTGGAAATAGTCTCATCAAGTATGTGGGGTCATACGATATGTCCATGCATGCTATTGAGAATTCTCTAATGTGTTCTAAAGAAATCTTTCTCCCATTATACTTAGGAAAAATTGGTATAATGTATCCATGGGGGAAAGGTGTCATATAAAGCGCTTTGTCAAATGGACATGGACATAGGTCTTGCACTGAGATAGTTCATTTGCCTGACATAGACATGTTGTCCATCTATTGTTGAAGAGTTTGCATTTGGTTTTGAAAGACATTGACTTGTGTCAAGGACATGGTGTTTGTGTTGTTTGGATCAATTTAGGTGTTTTGATATGCCATGTTCTGTGACGGGTTGTGATTTGGTGAGGGAATATATCTTGTTAGGATGTTTTGATTTGCTATAGGGATATCCCTTGTCTAAATGGTCTGAGTTGGTATAGGAATGCTTCCTGTCTGAGTTTTCTAATTTGGTATAGGTATATTTCTACCAACTTTGGATCTCTTACCAGTCGTGTTGGTGCCAAAGGGGTTGGAGGAAGTTGCCCCCACAGTAAATTGTAAACCTTGTGTTATGTTGAAAGGGGTTTTGTTTACAATTGATGATGTTTGAGTTGGTATGCCAGTTGGTATCACCACAATAATTTGGGGAATAGAGACACTTGACGTTGCAATTTGCATTGGTTGAGTAGACTGTGTTTGCAAAGTACGAATATCAAATCCTATGGGTAGTTTGGCACCTTTTTCTAGCAACTTAGCTAGATATCGTTGGGGATCATTTGCCAAAAACTCATCCATAAAGGATGCAAATTTAGGATCTTGTACTTCTGCATCTATGTCTTCTATGTAAATTTTCCCATGTGTGTCTCTGGTGACGTGTTTTTAAAGCAAAGGCTTGTGTGGTCTTTTACTTCTTGATGGTTGATTTCCGAATGGATTGATGAATTCGTTGGGGTCTATCATTGCTTTGTGTTTCTTTTTAGACCTTGTTTCGACCATGAAAAAGTTGCTCAAAAGGGGTAATGCAGACTATGTCTAAAAACTCATATGACCTATGTCTATGTTTTTGGATTTTTTTGACAATAAATGATGTTGATAAAAGGATTTCTAAAAAGACGTATACTAAGATGACGTATGATAAGATGAACAATATGCAAAATTTCAAGTAGACTATGACGATAAATGAGTTTAAGATGGGTATAACCTACCACCTATGGAATAAATGCATGCAATGATTTTTTTTTGACCAAGGAACCTAATTGTATGACAAGGATAGTTGACAAGGTGAATTTTCCAAACTAGACTATTGAGCTGAAAAGATCCACTAAATGGGACTAAAGTGACTAGGTTCTGTGATTGTGACAAACTGAAACATGAACGTTTCCAATGATGAGGAAAGTTATCTATTCTGTGATATGCAGTATCCTAGGAAGTATCTATATGCATGCAACTTAGGATGCCTATGACTAAGATGTTTACTGTGACTAAGACGTATATGACACCTAATGATGCAAGGTTTTTGAGAAAAATTTACGAGTTTCTAATCCAAGGTTGATCTTAAGAACCTAAAGCAAATAGTGACAATGATGTTTCAGACTTAGCTCGCAGTTTTTGATGTTTTTTGTTGACAGGCAAAAGCAGCTCACCTAACAGTTGTTGTTCAAATGTTGACAGATGCGGTTTTTGACAGTGCATGCGGTGTTTCTGACAGTTGTAATTTTTCCTATGAAAAATACAGTTTACCGAAACACATGCGGTTCTAATTTTGGACTCCTATAAACTTAACTTTTATGAAAAACACTTGCAGCTCGAAACTTGATAGATGTGGTTTGCATGCACACATGCGACTCAAAATGTGATAGTTGCGACTCGTAATATCCAGACTGCGAATAATGACTTTTTTGATAGACACATATTGTTTTTCCCCTAACAAATGCGACTCTCTATGACAGATGCAGTGTTTAAACTGACAATTGCGACTCGGTTTTCTGACAGTTGAAATTTTCCCAAAATTTGTTGACTGACTTTGTTTGTTTGATCAAGTTTTTGATGAATACAATAGAGAACAAACACAACAATTAATGTATTTTTAGTATTTGTGATGAAAGGACTGTTAATACTTGAAAAAAATTTACAACGTAGGCTTTTAGGACAATAGTTGTTGAGTTCTTACTTGGATTTCTCTAGCTACAAATATTTATGGTGAATGACTAGTAGCTTGACCCCAGTGGATCCCCTCCACGACACTCACTTATATGGGGCAGCCAAGATACTGTATCCATGAAACTCCCATGGCATACATTTCATTTCCACACATAAACTGTAAGAATGTAAGACGGCTTCACAGGGTCTACCCTGCTGCGCCAACAAGTAGATAGGATTTTGGTAACTCTACAACAAGGTGTTTAATAAGGGCATTCCATTCGTGGGGCACTATCCAATGTTGGTGAGAGTCCATTTCTTTCCATCTCATCAGAATAGTGAGTGTGATTTCTGGGCTTTCCCCAGAAATCCGTTTTTATATACCGGGTGGAAGTCGCTTGGCTTTAGCGTGTTACCGGTCTGATTCATCTTGGGGTGAGTACTTTTTCCCACCAAGATAGGCCCAAGTTCTAGAGTCAGTAACCATTTCTCTTACACCCAGGATCACATGACTACGCAAGGGGAGAGGATACTTTGATATACTGAATCGTAAGGGTGACAAATATGTGCAACACACTAGACAAAGAAGACAATGGTTCTTTTTAATCCAAATGACAATTGTCTATCTACCAAACAAAAAATTCTTAAATTTATTAGTAGTTCATTGTTCTTCGGATTTCATCCTACAGAAAATTGTCTTTGGTTTTTAAATGTCTTCTATGCTTCATCCTGCAAACACTACATTATTCCACCTTAACACAACTAAAACAAAGATTGGAAAAAATCAAAATAACCTAAAAGGAAAAAACAAAAATATGGATGTACAGAAATGACCAAAAAATCAGAATAAAGATTACTAGGCAGATGCGGCTTTTGGGGCCATAGATGCGGTTCACTGTTGACAGGCGGATGTGGTTCGCGAATTTTGTTGACAGGCGGATGCGGTTCGTGACTTCACAGATGTGGTTTGGGATGGCGGATGTGTCGCTGTTTTAGTAGATGTGGCTCGTGGATACAAATGCATCATTTTCTTGAACAGATGTGGTGCGTCGTACGGAAAACCTGCTAAAAAAATTGAAAAATGAAAAGACGAAAATATGTGTGAATTTTGAAGCGTGTTCATGTTGGGTTCATCAAATGTAACATTAGATTAAAAAGATTGATCTTTCAATATGATGATGATGAGATGGATAATCTGCAACTAGAATAGCAAAGTTAATCCTAATCTAAATAATAATCTAAAATCAAACAACAAAGAATGAGGAAATAAACTAAACAAACTAAACAATTTATTGGAAAGCTCTCACCAAATATGCATTCACCCCTACGAATTATCTTGATTGTTCATCTCCATTTTGCCTTTTCAGTATTCTTGCCCTCAAATTTCTATGTTTGAATGCAATTATAACTTTGTCGAGTGTCTAAGCAAAATATCAAAGATAAGTTTCTTCTAAAAAGTGTATGATTTGTAGAGGAGGAATATGATAATGACAGGCCATTTTATAGATTTTGGGTTTTTGAACGATCAACTCAGATCAAAAGAGAAATCGACGGACAAGATTGATGAATGCCATGCGATGTGAGTTATGTCTCAGATAGAATGTGAGTTAGAACACAAGTTCATAAAAGATTGTAGATAGAGACTAAGTTAGAATGTGAGTTAGAACACGAGTTCAGGATCTTAATCTCCAAAAATAGAAGAAATAGACTTTGTATGCAAAAGACAAAGTTAGAACTCGAAGACTAATGCATTCAAATGCAAACAGGAGTTAGAACTAGTTAATCGACTAGTTGTAACGAAGAGTATTCTTACAGAGATAAACAGGTGTTGAATCTAGAGATAACTGGAAAACTAAAAATAGATCTCGAGTCAGAAGGTGAGTAAATGACTTAGATAACTAAATGATAGAAGATTGTGACATAAATAATTAAATATGAATTAAATGTTAATTTAATTGAACATTTGAAAATGAGAGATTTTGATTAAATAAATAAAGTAATTTATTTAATTTGACTGTTTGAAAAGGATAATATAAATAATTAAAAAATAAATATTTAATTATAGATAAAGGGGGTTAAATGAATGATTAAATAAAGATATTTAATTATAGTTGGAAAAGTATGATAAAGGGGGAATTAAATAATAAATTATTTAATTGATAGATAAAGGGGGAAAAATTAATTAGTTCGCAACATAATTAAATAAATATGATTCATTTAATTAATCAAGTTGAATAAAGGTTATTAATGAATTAATTAAAAAGGGGTATTTAATTAATAGAAGAAATATGTGTTAGAAAGGTTAATTAAATAATTAAAATTATTTAATCAAGACGATGGACTATAGAAAATTATGTCGAATGTGTCATCGCAGGCCTAGACCAATTTTCGGTATCTACAGTAGCATCTCATTTGTCTTATTTGTTGCATAATGACTTATATTTTTTTCATTTAATAGTCATGTACATTAATTTACATATATTGCAGTAAAATGGTTATAATAATTATGTAATGTTTATATTCATTCAACTAGGTAAGTACCAAGTTAAAGATATGAATGTATATATCAAGCCTCTTATTGACGAGTTGCTAAAGTTATGGAATGACATCACTATGTATGATGTCTCTAGACCAATACGACAAAGACGATTTCAATTCCATGCAATGCTTGTATGGACAATTCATGATGCCCTAGGGCTAACACATTTTTGTGGTATGTTATAATGTTCGACTGCACTTTAATGATATTTAATTTTATAAAGTAGATATCATGCATGTTTTTTAAATAATCTATTCATTATATAATTATAAAAATTGACATATTTAATCCAATTATATATGGTCTTGCAGGTCTTCAAACAAAGGGAAAATTTGCATGTCCAGTTTGTGGTCCAAAGATGAAATCTCGTCATTCAACAAGTTTAGGAAAGTAGGTGTTTGATGAGTATAAGCACTTCCTCCACATAAATCATAAGTATCGAACTACTGAAAAATATCTTTTCAATGTGAAAGAAGAGACTACATCAAAACCACAAAGAATGACACCTCGCCTATGGAAGTTGGAATATAATAGAATTAATTGTCAAGGTTATACATCAAATTAAATTGTTTATCTATCATATATGATATGTTTGGAATTTTATATTTTTATATTGTGTTTTGTTTACTCATGCTGTAATTGATAATGATTTTCGTTGTTAATTTGTTTAACTTATATGCTTGATGAAGGTCATCAAGACATTAATGGTCGGCTCCCACAGGGATTGAAAATCTATCCTAGACAATTTAGTAGGTTGCCCTACTATGAGCAGCTACAAATTGTGCATTTTTTTGATACAATGCATATCAGAAAGAATATAATAGAAACGTTATGGAAAATATTGGATGAAAGGCATGACAAAGAAAAATTTGTTAAAATTTCTAGTGACATTCAGGAAGCCAATCATGCAATGAAAAATGTCATTCAATTAAATAGTGATGGAGACCAAATTAATATAAGCGCCCTTCCTTGGTTATTAACGGAGCAACAAAGCAATGCTATAAAAGAAGTCATACAAAAAATTCAATTTCCCACAAGATTTTCTACGAACATAAACAATATCATAACAAAGAAAGGTGAATTTGGGTCAGGGATGAAAATGCATGATTGACATACCTTCATTAAGGTAATTATTCTGGTATACTATATATATTTGTATACAACATGTAATTTTCAGTGTATTATGTTTACTACTTTTGGAAAATAATGAAAAGATCATTTTATAATTGTTGCAGTACGTTCTACCTCTATCTCTCCCAGACAACTTCGACAACAATGTCAAGCAAGTTATATATGATCTTGGAAAATACATGAGTTAAGTATCAATATTTGTTCAATTCGTTGTATAGATCTTATATTTTCCATTTTTATTACTTGCTATGTAGTATATTCTATATTTTTGTTAAATATCGTTAATATATTTTCACCTTGAATCACTTGTAGATGGCTATCATCTAAAGAAATCCAAAAAGAAGATATAAATTATTGGAAGAGAAAAATTCCTTATCTAATGTGTGAAATGCAAAAGTTTCTACCTTCGACATTTTTCAATGCACAAGAACACTACCTCATACACCAAGTTGAGGAGATTGAATTGTGTGGACTTGTACACACAAGCTCAATGCGGATGGTTGAGAGACACTTGAAATTTTTGAAGGTTTTGGTTAGACAAAGAGCACATATTGGGGGTTCTATGGTATACCAGACCATGGTGTACATTACTGAATATCTTCTTAAGTTTGCAGCAAAGATCCATGTAGATCGCATTTGGGATCCCAACTCCAATAAAAAATTCGAAGGGGAGTACTTGATGGGGAAAGGTAGATTGAGGAAAGTGAGAGGTAATTATAAGATGGTCATGGATATTAATTAGAATACATTTTACATTTGATTTTTATGTATGTTGTACTTATTTAATTATTAATTTTCAATATACATCAATTATAAATTAAGGTCATATATTGTGGTAATTAAATAATTATACATCATTTGTGAATTTCAAATTTTTTGATAGAGTTGGTCGAGAGTGGGATGCACTACATTTGTACATCACAAACAATCTTGATTGGATGATGGTATGGATTGAACGATGTCAAAAATCTGGTCATGCATTAACATGAGAAGGTGTGGCTTCATTGGTTAAAGAAGCTCATCATAATGGAGATTCCAATGTTACACCAAGGGAAATTGATTTACGATATGGTTTAAGAGATAAACAGGCACGTATAAATATATTAATCACCCATATTATTTAATTATTTTCAATTATATTGATGTATATATATGTTAAGTTTTTTTTTCTTTGCATACATTCGACCAAGAATAAATATGTTTATCAACTGACAATGCAATAATTTTTATGTGTTTGACATAATGCAGGTGAAACACCACAAGGCTATGTGGTGCAATGGTCATAAATTTTGAATCAAAAAGTTGGATGAAATGAAGAAAACTTGTGATTCTGGGATAACTGTAGTCTTTCAAGTGACTAATGTTTCATCTAGAAGTGACATACATCTAGAAGTCTCAGAAAATCAATACTATGGGATTTTGGATGATATACTTGGGTGTGACTTTAAGTCCTTCAATTTAGTTATGTTTTTCATCCAATGGTACAAGATACGATTGAATGAAAATGATCCCAAGAGAACTATTATTGAACATGATAATGGATTTACCATGGTTAATATAAGGTTGATCGAGTGAGCTGAAAATGAGCCCCATGGTCTTCCAAGCCAATGTAAGCAGGTATTTTACTCAGAGGTTCTAGGTAAACTGGGTTGGTCATTTGTTTTTAGACATGATCCAAGAGGAAGGCCGACAAAGTATAATGTGGTGGAAGAAGAAGATACCGAAGAACTAGAAGATGATGTAGATGATGATCAGGATCAACAGTTAGTTGATGATGTGCCTGATGAAGATGTCAAAGAAGAGGAACTAGATCATGATGATGTAGGTGTTAATGTTCATGAAGATGATATCTGTGTGGATGATGACATTATCAAAACTGATATCAATAACGATGATGACGATATGACCAATCCTTCCAATGTCGAATCGAGATCAAATGATACAAACAAAGAGTTGGAAGAAGAAGAAGATCAATGACATTGAAATGTATGAGTTATGTGATTATATTATCTATTTGATATTGATTTCTTGATAGAATTATATTTGACTTATATGGTTACATAACTAATTCATGATGTTTTTAGTTTTTATGCCATTACATAATTAATTCATGATGTTACAACTATTGTTGCTCTCCTAGAAATTTCCATATGTTCAAAATCCTAATTACTCTATGACTATTTATGATTAGATATTCTTTGATTGTATCTTTGGTTATTTCATTCCCAAAAAATTAGTGTTTCCTCATGTTGACCCCACATAGTGAGATGTGTTTTGTATTACTAACATGTGACATTGTATGCATATATTGCTTTCTTGTATATATTATAGTTTTACCAACATATACTATTGTATGCTTGCATGGCTTCTTAGTTAATATATATTTTTTTATTATTGATCTTTTTGATATTTTCTATAAGTTATTATAAGAGGATACACATTGGATTCCTTTTAATTTTTTATATTTGAAGATACATAACTAATTACAAGGATAATATAAAGAAGACATAACTATATATGTATTATTTATGAGTTTCTAAAATATTTTACTTCCATGTCAACCACTTTCTTTACTTCAATTGAGAAACACAATACCTTTATAATCTTGCATTTATCAAGTGTCAGTAAAATAAAATTCAAGTACTTAGCTATCACTTTTCTCTTGATTGATCTAGTAATAATATACTAGCTAACTAATACTCATACAATGATATCATCTTGCATTGATTTGTGTTATAAGGTTTATCTTGTAGGTTTAAGGTATGAATTTAAGGTTATTGCAATGAATTTTCAACCAATGGTATTATTCTATCCTATCTCTATCATTCTAGTTCTAAAATAAAACATACAAATCAAACTTAACTAGCAATCACACCTTAGTGTTGAATGGGTACGCCGAAAAAGTGTGGAATTTCAATTAGGATAAATTTTGGTCTATTTTTTGCATGCATTTATGTAGTACATGAGGTCAATTGGTAGAACATTTAGAAAATGACGTTGTTTGTGCAACAAAGGTCTTGATGGAGAAATCATAGCTTCAAATAAATTATGCATCCACTTACAAGGATCCAAAAATGATTGAAATAAAACCTCTAAATTAGAAATATGATCAAGCTCCATTACCAATAGGCTCATGTTATGCTTGCAATAAGGAGAGAGGGAGAGATAGATGGAGATGTAGCGATAGAAAGAGGGAGAGATAGAGTGGGGAAGAGTGAGAGATAGAGGGGTAAGGAGATAGAGATAGAGATTGAGATGTAGAAGGAGAGGGATATGGAGAGGAGGAGAGGAGAGAAGGATAGGGAGAGATAAAGAGAGAGAGGAGAGAGGGATAGATAGAGATGGAAGAGATAAATATATAAAGAGGGATAGAGATCAGGGAGATAGATGGAAGGATAGAGAGAGGAAGACATGTATAGAGATAAAGGGGGGGAGAGAAAAATAGAGGTAGAGATGAAGATAGAGTGATAGAGGAAGAGGGAGACAAATAGATAGAGAGGTATGGAGGGAGAGGGAGATGAAGAGATATAGATGGTGAGATAGAGTGATAGAGAGATAGAGAGATAGAGATATAAAGATATAAAGATATAAAGAGATATAGAGAGAGGAGAGGGAGAGATAGAGATACAAAGAGATAGAAAAACAAAAATAATGATATAATTATATAGAGATGGAGAGAGGGAGAGAAATACAGAGAGATAGAGAAATGGAGAAACGAGTATGTGGAGATAGAGATATATGGGGAGAGAAAGAGAGAGAGATAGAGATATATGGGAAGAGAAAGAGAGATGAATATATATGGGAAGAGAAAGGAAGAGAGGTGAAGATAGAGAGATGGACAGGGGGATAGGGAGGGAGAGATGGGGAGAGATAGAGAGGGGGAGGGAGAGAAAGGGATATAGATAGGTAGAGGAGGAGAGATAGAGAAGAGGGGGAGAGAGGGAGAGATAGGTTGAAGAGGAAGAGAGAGAAGAGAGGGAGATAGATAGGTAGAAAAGGGAGAGAAAGAAGAGGGGGGAGAGGGAGAGAGAGAAGAAGATATGGGAGAGAGGGAGAAATAGCTCAATATATATAGAGGGAGAGGGAGAGACATAGAAAGGGGGCGATATAGAAGATAGAGGGGGATGGTGAAAGAGATAGAGAGAAGAGGTCTTAAAGGATAATTATCATATTTTTAATCAAATGGCATGCTACCTTGAGCATAAATCCCCAAGGACACATGCCATCCTTGGATTTTTGACATGAAACAACCAATAAAAAATTAGTTTTTATTTTCCCTCTCTCTCTTTTCCTTTGTATCTCTTATATTTCTCTCTCTCATGCTCTCTCTCTCTCTCTCTATCTATCTAAGTTCATCTCTTTCTCTCATTCTCTATCTTTTTAGTTTCTCTTTTTGTATTAGCTAATAGGCTACATATATTGTGAGATTTGAGCTTGAAACAAATCTCATGCCTGGAAACCACTATTGTGTCATTGAAAAACAAGTTTAAAATGCCATTTAATGGTAAACCAGTTGTAGTGTAATGTTAGAATCCTCTAAAATATTAGGTAAAATCCTATATATACTATTATATAATAATAAATATAATTATATTATATGTAATTTAATCTAATATTAATATTATATTAATTATATTTTGTATTATATAAAAATATACTTATTACTAACTATTAATTATAATAATTTTATATGTATTTAATAATTTTGTTAAAGAATATAATATATAATTATATTATGTAGAATAATTATATTATTTATTATGTAAAATATAGCTAATATATACTTAACTATGTAGAATATTAAAACCTAAATGGCGCCATAATTTTCATTTTAATTAACATACTCTAAAACCTTCGTCGAAACCTTATTTTCAAGTTGTAGCTCGTCAAATTGGAGAAGTGAAAGGTGAATACCAACGATCAGGAAGAGTTTGGAGGAGCAAAAACCCTACATATCAATACGCGTACGTAGGAGAAAACATAACCTAGTGCAACAGAGCAGGAGGAAAGCCAGAGTGATGAGGTTGAGGGCACTCAGGGAAAATCGATGACCAAGGGACAATGAGTATTGTAAGTGATTTATATCTTTTATATTGGCACACCCATTCTCTTTAACCTGCAATTTTCATGCCTTTCCAAAGATCTTCTCGTACACTGGCACCCCCATTCTTGTAAAATGGTATAATATTTAAGACATAAAAAATAAAATAGTTGTATTCAGCCATATCCTAACTAGCATGCATGCTTAAGAAATTTTTGTAGTCTTCAACTCTGTAGATGGATCAAAACATAGCTACTTACCTTCCCATTTAGAGCTACAAATTCCTCTACCATTGATCAGGATTGAAATGCCCTTGTAGAGTCCCTTTCTCAGCCCTACTTGTGATGCTAAGAAGTCAAGTCCTATATCAATCTTGGTTCAACATTGTGACACTTAGAAAGTATCAAAATGTTGATCTAATGCATACTGTTTTAAGGGTCTACACCCTAGGCTAGTTAATTTGATTACAAAACCCCTAATGGATCTGCTAAACTATATAATGATCCTATAGGTCTTGGGATCAAAATCCATATCACAAGTAAAAAATTGAACCCACATGAGTTCCCATCTATTTGGCCACATACATAAATACAAGCGCATAAAGTAGTCTCAAAGGCCATTTACTGCATTCGATTATTATTTGAAAAATACATTAGTTAGTAGACATAAGTTAAATCCATAAATGTAATATTAAAAAATATTCTAATTTTGAGTATATCACATTTTGTGTATTACTAATCATAAATCTTAGCATACATTTATCCAACATACATATATCCACCATATTCAGTATACTTGCTATTAATTACCTATTGTTAGGAAAGGTGGTCATAAGGAACTCCATCTTAATCTCAACATAAGTTCAAGTATATATGTAGGTAGATATTTAGTACCTATTAAGAGTTTCTCACCCATAAAATCATAATGACTAAATACCTCATTATAGTTGAATAGAAAGTTAGCAAGTTTTGTTAACTTTGTGATAGCCAAGTCATGGTCAATTTTATCATGACCCCATTTCTTAGAATAATATACCTTAATAGCTCTTGAGGCTAACTTATACCCTCTTTAACTTGTCATTGATTCAAGACATAAGGTCATATTTTGTATACACAAACTTTGATTATTCTAGTTTAGACAGGTTTGGAGGCATTTTCACACATTCACATCAAGACAAACCACAATGACAATGCCTCTAGAAGTTCATTCAAGATTGGAATAGACTTTGAAGAGCTAACTACCACACATCTCAAAGTAGGAAATCTTGATGATGATAGGTTGCCTTTCATTGGCTCAACTCTACATAGTGGGAACATATTAATTGGAAAGGTGAGTTCACAACCATCTAATGCATAATTTCAACCTCTAGTTGAAACATACTGAAGAAGGATTGATCAAATTTAGGAACACTTCAAACCTTGGAGATTTTCCCAAACCCTTCCCCTACGAACTTGGGTCATAAGGGCATCCTTTTTCCAAGGAATACATAAATACCTACATCCAAATGGGATTGAAATCCCATGTTGTTCTTCTCAGATTTCAACTATTATGATGAGAAATTGCAATTTCTCAAGTGAATATAACTTATATAGTTATAGATAAAACCATTTTATCACATAAATCTAAAACTATATAGCTAAATATAAAAAAATGTTGGTAGGAATTTAAAATATTATAGATTAATTTCCATGGGGTTGAGCTTAATTTGTTTTTCACCATTGTTGGGCTAAGCCATGGCCCTTTTGTCACTATTCTACAAAACCCTCCATTTTCCCTCAATATACTAGGGTTTTAGAGAAACACCATATACCTAACCTACCTAACTCAACTATTGTCTTAAAAATATTAAAATAATCCTACAATAGGACAAACAACCTTCATTCATATTGTTCCATCCATCAAATTGACAAACCCTGACTTAACAACCACAAATTTATAAGAAAATTGCCCCTGTCAGCCCTAGGGCATCACTTCAATGCAAAGTTTCTTTCTTTAACAGACCCATAAATGTAATGAAAATCTATCCTACCATGTTTTACACCAATCCAACAACTTATAGTTCCAAGAGAGTGGGTGGATTGGTGGATGCCATTTGTTTTTAGCCCTCAAACCCTTACACATGCAAAATAGGGCAGTCCCTATATTTGATTGTTTTCTCCCACAAAATAGTGATTTAGCACTTCAAAACAAATGAAAATGAAAGAGAACACATATATTTATCTACACCAATTATATCAAAGCATTTCAAGCTTTTATGGATCCGTACAACACAAAATAACTTTAGAAAACCAGTAAAAACATAGAAAATTGCTTCAAGAATGTGGTATTTGATAAAAAAATTTGGTATCAAATCCTCCAAAAAAAATTTCTCGGGCCTTGGAAGTATTTTAAAATGATCTCAGACCCCAAATACCTTCAACCAAAATCCATAACTGACTTACAAACACTTAACAACCCATTATTTTGTAAAATTGCAATTTTGACAACTTTTAATGTCAACTATTGTAACTTTTTACATTATCAACTTGATGAATTCCAAGCACCCTAAACACATTAAAAAGTGGTCTTGTTAGACCTTATTTACCTTGAATACATGACTCCCTGCAAGAAAAACTATTCTACCTACTTTGACAATATTTGACCATCATTGACAATTTCTTCACATATTTGATCTTGTTTACAATATGGATCAATGAAATAATAAATGGTATTTTAGAACTTATTAAAACATCAAAAAAATTTGTGAACATCCCTAGACACTTCTATGATCAACCTATAATGCTCCAGTTGTGAGCATAAGGTGTAGGTTCTCTTGCACCAAAGACTCCCCAATGAGCTATGCCTGTATCGCATGGATCCATCTTCCATTGATTGTAGAACATATTATTGACCCCCATTCAAAAAAAAATAATATGGTTGCTTGGGAAAAAAAGTGGAGCAACTCAAAGATAGGGTCTTAGCAACTCAAATCCTACCATCATACATAATGAAAATGTTGTTTAAAATGACTATGAGCACTAACTTTCACTATTTGAAGATGTTGAAACCTTGTCATAGAGAACTAGAACATTGATGCAACCACTCATCCTAACTTAAAACATACGAAAAGTCTCCTAGAAATTAGACATTGGAAGATTTAAGATAACTTAAACAATTTTTATTGCCAAAGCATAAACTTATGATGACTTAACCAAGCCTAGTATATACTCCCTCCTTGTTAACCACTTAGACATATGGAGTTTATCAGTGGAAAACTGAACCACCTCACACATGCACCTAAATTATGTATATTAGTGTTGTAATTAATCTTTTTCAAGACAAATTAAACTAGAATATTATGTATGGTGAAACCATTCTTCTACACACTATAGAAAATTTCAATGGAAATTTGCATTTAAATGTAAATTTTCTGCTATTTTTAGTCATGTAGGTGTCCAATAAACCACTTGGTGGTGTTTCCCTTCAAGTTTATTTACTTTAATGAAGAGAAAAATTCCTTTGATTATAATTACAGAATACATTGGAGGCCTTGGTTTTGTAATTGGTGGACCATAGTCACATTTAACACTCGTTACAAAGTTTGGGAGTTAAAACGTTAAGTAGAAGTCTAGTAAATCAAATAACTTGGATTAAGACTGTGAGACTGATAATGACTATCATTCATTACCTTTGCCCCTAAATTTTCATGCAAAAATCCTTGGAACATTGCCATACATTGTTCATGTAGGAAAATTCATCACTGAGTCTAGGTTTTTTAGGCTTCCATAGCCTCAGCTATTGTGAACTACATCTCCCAATCTCCATGTTTGTGTTAGGTTGTAAAATAATGACATTTTAAAGTCATTAATTTCAAGGGATAGTCTCCTTCATACATTGATTTGATTTGTGATGGACACATTTGGGTGGTAGTAACAATAACTTGCAATCTATCAAGACTTGATTACCTTATAGCCTATCAAATTCTAGCGATGAAATGATAGATTAATCATAGTGTCACCTTGGGATCACATCACCATGAAAGAACTTCATCCAATATCCTTATGAGTGCAGATACCACCAATAGGTATTTTCCAGATCTGTCTTCCTCAAGCGAGGGAAATTCAAGAAGAGAAGAGGAAAGCGAGACATGTAGTAGGTCTAACAGAGGGAGATCAACTAGAGGCCAAAATATTAGAAAAAAATTCCGTAAATGCATGGAATTTTTTCTTTCTGAAGGGGGGTCATGTTCTTATGATGATGAGAGCATATGCGACATCGAGGTGCCCTTGAGGTACAAACATCTACAGAAACAATGGGTACCCAAGGAACTTCCTCTAATAAACACTAATTTTTGTGTCAATGAGAGGATATATCACATAGCACCATCATCATTACATGGTTTGGGCCTATTTTGCATGGATGTCATAAAGGTCTATTATGACAAAGTTACAAAATTGATGGAGTTTATCGGACCCTCTTATAGTTACAAATATTGGATGCAGCTAGTTCGATATACACGAAGTATGCATAGGTATGCACTACTAGCAAATTATATACAACTAAAAGATAAGGATCAAAATAAAGGAGTGGCTATGTACATTGATGGAATGCCAAAAGCATCAGGGAATATTGGAGGGTTTAAAAAATAGTATACAACCTGGGTCAACAAATAAGCAACCCAATTTCATATTTGAGGAGTGCGAGAGAAACTGTGTATTCGTATGTGTGATAAAATCAATAACTCCAGGGGAAGAGTTTCTAATCGATTATAGTTTGAATCACATAGATAGAAACATAGTTACTATGGGGGTGGTACGTACTATATACCATTTTACCCTACCTCTAATTAATGACTCCAATATACCATTTTATTATTATGTTTCTTTTCATAAGTCTATTGGTTTCATTTCAGTAATGTTTTTTAATATTTATTTTTTGTCACAATGGGACATTGATCATACGCGGAAGTCTCTGGTCCAGAGAATAGATTGCGATGCATCTTTAGGTGCTTCTACCTAAAAGGTTTACCTCATTGTAAATGTACAAATTAGATACGAGCAAATTTTTTTATTATTATGTTTTTTTAATAATTTTATTGGGTTAATTTTGATAATGTTTTTAATATTCTTGTCGCAATCAAATGATCGGGGAAAGGCACCAACATTAGAGGAGAGCATCCATAGGGAGGTGTAGTCACTGCTATGCCATGATAACATCACATATTCTGCAAACCCTCTGGATAT
The DNA here is from genome assembly GCA_007115665.2 of Sequoiadendron giganteum. Lineage (NCBI taxonomy): Eukaryota > Viridiplantae > Streptophyta > Pinopsida > Cupressales > Cupressaceae > Sequoiadendron > Sequoiadendron giganteum. Next base: position 266,204,175 of record CM021104.1, on the reverse strand, counting down.
GATAAGGAAGACCCAAAAAAATGCAATGAAGAAATCCTTTAGTTGTTATTCATAGTGCCTCAAATAGATGAGATAAGAGAAAGGGTTACAATATTGATTGAGAGAGCACAAAACTTGCAAGTAAGCTGTCATGAGATCTTTAATTATAACATAAGTTCATTCATGGCTTTATATTTTGTACTCTTTTATGTCATGAACTAAAATATGTGTTGTTTTTACATGATTTTTTGTGTTCTTATGATGTTGTTGGCCATGATCAAGGTACTGCAAGTGCTTCTCAAGGAGTAGGGTTTGGTAAAAGTGTCAATCCTAATCTTCCTACGCATACATCACATCATCTGACCCCATCATCCATGCCTATATTGTTGACTGAAATTTTGGCAACACATAGCATGCAGACATCAAGTAGTGCACCCTCTGGCAGTGAACACATGCTAGAACATGCGCTAAGACATGTACCCAGGATGCAAAGGCCACTAGTACTGGTGATGTTTTAGCAACATTTCTTGGATCTTCCCGTATTACTAGTACAAGAGCATTTCCGGTCAAATTTGTGGTGACTGAGGATTTCGTTCTCATAAAGATAGAGAAGGTCCCAGGTACTTTAAAATGTTTTAATTATTATTATATATAATCCAATTGAAATTTACTTATTGATCACTTTTTTTAGACTAATGATCCCATGATCATTTTGTAGGAAATGATTTTTTTTATAAACATCTATAAGATATTACATTGGAGATCTTTGAGCCCACCATATGTACATGGTGGAATGCCCAAAATAAAGATTTAAAAGATGAGCTCATTAACCATTTAGTTGTGTTGTTCGGTAATAACACATTCAACTGAACCAAGGTCCTTAAGAAAGCTGGTACCTATCTAAATTATGTGAGGGACCAATATAGGTCACATTTAGAGAAGAAAAAAAAGTACGAGCATCCCCCATGATTCTAGAGAGGGAGTAGAAGGACCTGGTGTCAGATGGAAATGAGAAGTTTGAAAAGAAAAAAAGGAAAGACACCACTAGGCCAGGGAAGGTATGTGGTACTATCAACAATGTAATTATATACTGATTACTCTTTCTTTTTACATAATGTAACGTATTTCAAACTTTTCATAGGCTGCCCGACACATTGAAGGAAACAAAGGGAAGACTAGAAAAACATGAGCATCACAAACTTGGCTCTGGTGGTTATATGAAATTAGCCACATGAATTGTAAGTATCAATAAATGAAATATTGCATCCAAATAATAAATTGCAAACAATTTTGGTTTTATCACACCATAGAAGAAAAATTCATGATCTTATGCAAAACTGTAGGGCTATGAATTGAACAGAGTGTCCACAAAAGAGGACCTGAAGATTTCCTTCCAACAAGGCTATGGAGCCGTAGCTGAATGCCTAAGAATCTTGACTTGGAAAACACAAGCTTCCACTACATTCGACATGTAGGTAAATAAACTCAATGAAGTTTATTTAAAATTGAATACTTGTGCAATCTATTCAATATTAATTTCCACCATAAAGTAATTATGTGCCTATTTGTTTTAAGTAGGTAAGCAATGATAATATTGCACATGACATTGGAATGCAGCCTGGTGATGGTGGGGCACAAATTTTAGATGAAGGCCATAGTGTGCATCTCGGTATTGGATGTATTCATGTGCTATACAAAATGCAGTCTGGATTAATAGAATTAAACATCTTTAATTGCAATTGGTGTATTAATTAATGTAACCTTTCATGTTTGAAATTTAGAGCATGTAGAGCATGATCAACATGTTGAGCATGATCAGGCTAGACAAGATCAAGAACATGATGTGGCCCCATCAGGTAAAGAGGACCACTCTAATGTTATTTTAAACATATTTAATTGTAATTGGTGTATTAATTAATGTAACCTTTCATGTTTAAACTCTAGATTAGGATTTAGAGGGTGTTCAACATGCTAAGGATGAGGCTATAAGACAAGATCAGGAACATGATGTGGCCCCATCAAGTAAAGAGCACCACTCTAATGTTCTTTTAATTAATGAAATACTTGTAACAATAATAATAAAACATATCAATTTAACATTTCTTTGCTATTGCAGCAAACCCCCCTTGTAGAGGCGTCCACGTCATGAGTACACGACTAGGCATACATTAAGATCATGATCAGAGCTCAGAACAACTGAAGGGGGGAAATATAATTTAGAAAATGATACTCCACTTCAGATTTTTTTAGCTGCAAAAAAGAAACAAAAAAAGAGTGATTGTAATCATATTATGACAACCATATGTTTGATAAATAAAAACTAAAAGAATTAATGTTATATGTTAATGAATGAATGTGAATATATTAATGAATGGATGTTATATGCTAATGAATGAACATTAAATGTTATTAATGGATGAATGAATGAATGTTATATGTTATTAATGCAAGATGAATAAATGAATGTTATATGTTATTAATGGATGAATGAATGATTAATGTTATATGATCAGATATGGGGAATTGAGAGTGATTTGAGGGGGAGGGCGAGGGGGAGGGGCCAAATGAGCTTCCACCATCACGTGGTTGGCCCTGTTAAGTAGAGAATATTAAACTATTGTAAAAAACAAAGAGAAGCTTAATAAGGTAATACACTTTTCAATATAAGAAATGCATCATTTGAAGCATCAAACCGATATGCAAACATGAAAAAAGGTGCTAAATTTTCACTATGGTGGCAGAAAAATGATTCTTTATACCCTGATGCTTTCATTTTCCAAGCCAATTTCTCCTACTTTGCACAACTCTACCATGTTTGTGGATGTGATATGTCTCCTACATAAAAAAACATGTACCAATTTATGACCTTCAATCCAACTACATCCAAGTTATTTTTAATTCCTCTATCTTTCATCAATCTCTTTAGTATTTGAACCTCGTACAAATGTTTTAGTTGAAGAACCCATTATTGTGAAATGTGCCTCCAGTTGAGTAAAGTAAATCCATGCTCTGCATCATAATTTAAATTTGTTCCCATTCCAATGCTCTAAGTTTAGTTTGTTTGTATGGCTTTGTATGGATACCACATTGTGTTGTGTGTGGATTTGATTTCAAAGCTCAGATTCTTTTGTTTTTAGCGGTGACATAACTCTAAAATTTGAATTTTGTGCATAACAGGTTAGTGGAAAAATTGACATCTCTGAAGGGTTTAGAGGCTCGATTGAGATAAATACACAAATATTTGGATCTTATTGTTGATGGGAGGCTTCCACTTAACCATGAAATTTTGTACCATCTGCAGGTATGCAAAAATTTCTCTATTTACATTCATTCAAGAGGCTAGATCGCTTATATTTTGTCATATGGTTGGATTAATGTGGCATACAATTTCAATGTGGGCTATAGTTTTTTTAATATGTTCAAGTTATGCATAGTTTACAATGAATAGAGGGTGAAAAGGGGTGTGTAAGTTAAAACAAACATCATTAGCAATCATTCTTTATACTATGTTATATTTACTCATTATTCCTAAAATTCTTAAACATACAGACTAGGAAGAGAACTCTATTCAATACATGAATATGTACTACATATATTGTTGTATCCAAGCCTTATGATCTTGGATATATCTAGGAAGGCCCAAGAAAGGAGTTGCATGTATATAAGTAGTTGATTGGATTTCTGAGAAGTTTTGGAAGAATAACAATAAATTTTGTTCGGTGCTTACGTTTTTCCTCGGGTTTAAGGTTTAGTGTTCAATATGATCATTAATGTCATTTTTCCATGTTGATTTTTATCCCAAATGCTTTGTTAGCTATTCTAAATTCTTGTATACTTTGGTTATTAATCGAATTTAATATAATTTCTCCATCTCTCTGTGCCTTTTGGTTCAATAAATACTTGTCTCTTTCTTATCTATGTTTTCTCTTGTTAGCCTGTGTGAGATGTAGAATGCTTGAATTGAACATTTTCTGTCACAGACACCCACATATATGCTTCATGCCATATTGAATCTGCAGGGACACATTCACTTGAGAATTTGTTATTTTGTATACATGTCGAGGTGAAACTGAAGGTTTAGAAGGTTCAGGGAATTGGGTTATGAAGGTCTCTTTCTTATTCTTCGCCTTTGTTCATATGTTTTGTACTGATTTTCAGGAGCTTAAAGAAGAGGGAAAGCGCCCACCTGAGCTCCCAAACCTTAAGAGGAGAATAAAAGAGGGTAATATTATAATTTTGATTGTTGCTGCATTTTTCTCAAGATTACAAGGCATCACTTGTTTCGTCTATTTGGACTATGTTTGATAGTGTTCATTAATGATACATATCGATCCTTTCTCTATCAGTTGTTAAAATTCTGTCCAATTTCAAAGCTTTAAGGCAAAAAGGGTCTAGTCGAAGGAATATACTGAGTGGCTTGTTGTAAATTTGTCTGTATATTATGGCTACAATGAATATTTGATCCAAACCTTCCTCGAGGTTGAATCTTGATTTTTTGGAATTTTGTTGTTATTATCTATTCCAGTGCTTTGTTTGATTGCCATTTTAGCACTTTGTTTGTAGCTTAGTGAATTTCAGAATAAAGTTAAATGAGGTGATATTATGTTGAATGACTATAAATTGTGGTCTCCAAACTTTAAATGTTCCCTATTCCTGAAGTAGTAGAACTTATTGAAGGAAAAAAAGCTCCTCCGCTACATGCCTTTGAACCAACACTTTAAATGTCAGTAGCTGGAATAACTAATTTACAGTTGAATAAAATACTTATTGCTCACTCGAGTAACCAAGCATCTGTTTTTGGATGTTATTTTCCTACATTGATTTGCCTAAAAAAAACACAAGAAGCATGGAAGCATGCATGAAAAATATACCAATTTTCCTGAAACAAATGCAGGGACTATTCGCAATAGATATCTTGATGTGCATAAAATAAATACAGGAAGTACCCATGAGAGATGCATTGATAAACACAAAAAACACACCATGACCCTAAGCACCTACATGTACTGCTACAACAAAGTGGAACACAAAATGTTACTTCATACCAACCTCACTGATCTATGAGTAAACTTACCAATAAACTTCAAGGAAGGATATCCAACTTTCTCCTCACATTTTACAACTTATTGTTTTCTAGAGTTCCCTCAAAAATCAAAGAAAATCCAACTTTCTTTTCAGAATTTAAATCTTTCTGCATTCTCAAGTTTCTTCAAAGATTGAAGTAAAGATTGTGCACTATCACCCATATTCATCAAATCACTATGCATTGTTGATCTTTCATTTCATAGTCCGTTTTATTGATATTTTCATACATTGTTTTAAGTGTTAAGACCATCCTTTATTGATTATTGATTTTATTTTAAATAATTTTCTACCTCTCATGTTTTGGTATCTTCTTGAAGACTCTAAACTCTTTCCATCATTGCTCACATGGTGAGGGGGACTGTCACTATACTTGTTTGAAATTCTTTGTGGACTATCATCCTTTGAATCTACCATTTACATGACTATCTTTTACTGCCCTTAGTTGATAGTCCTTCTAGGTGACTTCCCTTTATATGTATGGTGATTGTCTTCTTTGAGCAATCAATTTGAGTGTCATTTAAATATTGACATTTTCTCTTTCATGCCTACTAGGTTTGTGCTTTGCTCCTCTTTTTTTCCCATTGACCTCATACATTTAATATGAAAATCCTTTAGTGCTTGATTTAGTAGCTCTTGGGTTTGATGTTGAAGTTAATCATTCTCCTAATAGAATTGTGATACAAATATATATTTAGGAAAGGGCATTTTAAAATTGATTTGGTCTTATATTGCATATTGTATTGGACTTGCATTCTTCAAAGATGTCTTCGTATTGCTGCAATATCCTGTCGAACCTTTCTTGCTACAATGGGGTTGGCATATTTGTGAGCACTATTATTGTGTGTACTTGCTTGTGTAGGTGCATTTGTGGACTGTGAGAAGCACAAATTTCTGTGTGTGGGCAATGATCTTGCAACATTGTTTAGTAGAGACCAAAGCTAGTTTGGCTTGTGATGTTAACTCAAGGAGGCTAAGTTTCCACTTGACATTATGTATTGTCCATTTTTGTGCCTTAAAATGGTAAATTCCATCATGATCATACACTCATGGTTCTCCAATATAAAAAAATTATATCTTTTTATGTATAATTTTAGTTATCTCCTTCTCCTGATTTTAAGTAAGTAATATTATTTTTTAATGATATTTTAACCAATAGATGTATCTAGCAGAATTCATAGACTCCTATGTCTTCCTTGAATGAGCTCACTGATGGAGAGCAGAGGCCACAAAAGACTCTCACTAATAGGAAGCAAGTATATGATTCTGACCTTCTAGAGGATTATCTATCTCTTCTATTTGTATTTCTAGTTATATCACTTTTTTTCTTACACAAATTATATTATAAAGCTCTGGCTATTTTTTTATTCCCTTACACTACATTTTTTTGTTATTTTGGTTTCAGAAAAATCAAGATGCATTGATCAAGTGTATCACAGAAGATGTTGGCTTTAGTAATGGAAGACCTATAACTGCATGCATCATCTATAATTCACTTCTCCAATGTCGTTCATTTGAAGTTGAAAGGACAAGTGTTTTTGATCGTATCATTCAAACGATTGGTTCAACAATTGAGGTATCATTGATTCTACATTTCCCCAATTCTGAGTAGTTTATGTGAGAATGTATATCTCTTATAAGCTATCACTTATCAACGAATCATATTAAAATCTTATTGGATTTCTCCATGAATACTCTTCCAAAATTTTTTAATGCTGACATAATGTTTTTTGTATTTTAAAGACTCGGGAGAGAAATGATGTTTTGGCTTATTGGTTATAAAATGCATCTACTTTACTCTTGTTCATACAACGCACACTAAAAGCAAGTGGTGTAGCTGGCATGACCCCTCAACATCGCAGATCATCTTCATCTAGTTTATTTGGAAGGATGGCTAGTGTAATATTTTTTTTGTTTAATTACCATATTATCGAACCACTATGGATGGTATTTAGTTACATTTAACATCTTACATCCTATGTAGAAAAAAATTATGGAATGATCCATGATAATTTGAAGAAGGAAATTTTTCCTTTGCTTGGATTATGCATTCAGGTTTATTGACATCTCTTAATTATAATTGTTTCAATGTTGACTAAAAAAATAAATAATGACAACTACTTTGAACTTCTCTTGTTAATTTAAATTTTTAACCCCTTGATATCTTTAGACTATTAGAAATGGGAGACCATCAACTTATATTAATGTCTTTTATATTATTCTTCATTGGATGAGTCAGGGATGTTAACAAATACTAGAATATGGAGTTTATTTTAAGGTGGACTATTTTTTATGGAAAAGACATTACACTCAGTTAAAAATTTTATTACCTTTTGTTTTGTATATAGGAACCAAGAACATCTAGAGTAGGTTTTATCAAAGGGTCTTCTAGGTCTCATTCCAATGCAGTAGCACAACAAACTTTGATTGGTCACTGGAAAAGCATTGTGAAGAGCCTGAACAAATTTCAGAAAAAATTATGTGCCAATTATACACATTTTCCATACTAAAAGGGCTGGTCACCTTCTTTTTGTAGGTGCCTTCCTTTTTGATATGTAAGGTGTTCATAGTCTAACAAAAAAAAAACTAGTTAACCCTAAACCCTAAACTCTAATAGTTTTACCAGGGGCCATGTTTAACAAACCAAATGGAATTGCTAGTCAAATATAGTAGTGGAGTGTTTTCGGTACTTGTTTTTAGGCATGTTAGTTTATTACAAATTTTTAATGAGTTAGATGTTTTGGAGATTAAGCTCAATGTTTAGCCCTTTCTATATGCTTGGGAATTTCTATAAGATTCTGAAACATGCATATGGTAATCTTACCATTTTTCCTCATAGAGGTCAAATTGCTTTAGAACATGTAAAAATTTATGAGCAACTAAGAATTAAAATTAATATTTAGTAGGAGGATGTTAAGTGTTTTATATTCATCCACACACACCAATATAAATAATTTCAGTGGAATGTAAATCTTCCACCTAATTCCATATGGTCATGGGCTTAATTTAAAAATATTTTTGTTATACAATTTGATCCACAATGGGCTTCACAAGATCCATTACTCCAGTTTATAGAAGTTAAAGACAACACTCCGAGTCTATTTTACAGATTAGTGATAGATTTTTAATTGTGTCAAAGAGTGAAAACTGCAAATAAATTGTTCAATGATTAAAATGTTAAAGAACACTATTTATGGGGTCTAGTTTTCTAGTTTGAAAGTTAGATTAGATTTTGGCTAGATGAGCTAGTTACCTTAGATTCCCTATTTGAAATGGCCCTTGGTATAGATCAAAATGGATGTGACATTGTAACTCATACAAATAGCTCATATGAAGATTGCAACATGTGGTTGTTTGCAAGTTATCAAAGAATTCAACCTTTTATAAACTCATCTAATAGTTGTAATCAACACTATGCACCTAATTTAGTCCATTACAACAACAATAATCATATTTTTTTTAATATGTAGTTGTAGCAAATCAAATCAAGCAATTTAAAGAGCAAGGTATGAATTAATTTAATCAAAATATAGTCATTTATAGAAGTGTTTTTCCTCGTCATAACCATGAAGAAGGTGTTTTCCTCGTAATAATCATAAATAATATATATATATATATATATATATTTTAAAAACTCCAATGTTTCGTCAAACTTTCAACGAACTAGCCCGACGAAACAAATAAAATTATGACGAGGTTGCTATACCTTCAATGAAATTTTCGTCACAATGTCAATTCCTCTTCATCGAAAAATCGACGAAAGTTTGTTTTTTTTCGATACTTCCAAATGGCACTTTGCAACGTTTTTGTGTTTATTGCCATCGATAGATGGATGAAGTTTCATTGAGTTTGTGACAAAAACCACCAAAATTTTCCATGGTGTTGACTGATGATGCTGGGTCATGGTTTCGATGAATAAAAGTTGGTCGTTAAAGCGACGAAATGCCACCCACAAAATTGAAAACAATGTTTTGTCAGAAATTTGAAAATAGTTTATTGAAACTTCAATGAATATTTGTTGGAATTTCTATTCAAATATAGTAGTGATTCAAGTGACCTAACCCTTGCCAAGAAAATCCTCCGTTTGGGATACTACTAGCCGACTATGGAGAGAGAAGCCTTCTAGTTTGTCAAAACATGTAGGAAATACCAGATACATGGTAATCTTCTTCAAACACTAGCATAAGAATTTCAACCCTTTGCATCAACATGGCCATTTTGTCAATGGGGGTTGGATCTTATGGGTAAAATTCACCCACCTTCATCCAATGGACACAATTTCATTATCACAGCCACATAATACTTCACAAATTGGGTTGAAGCCATGCCTCTAATCAACATCACAGGGAAGCAGATTTCCTCATTCATCCTGAATTACATCATTTGTAGATACAGTATCCCTGAATCCATTACCACTGATAATGGAAGACCTTTCAAGAATCAGGATGTACAAGAAATCTATGAAAGATTCTATATCCAACATCAGTTTTCTACACCCTAATACCCTCAAGGGAATGACCAAGTTGAGGCCTCAAACAAAATAATCTTGAAAATCCTAAAGAAAACCGTTAATGATGTTGGACATGACTGGCATGTTCAATTAAATCCTGCTTTGTGGGCCTATCATACAAGCATCCAAACACCCACGAGAGCCACACCACATGCACTTGTCTATGGATCTGAAGCAGTATTGCCAATCTAGGTTGAGATACCCTCACTCTGAGTATCCTTGAAAGGTCTCATTACAGATAAAGATTACCATGTGTCTAGATTGCAGGAGCTTGAGTTTTTGGATGAATATCGTCAGCTAGTAGTGAATCACTTGAAAGTCTATCAACAAAGAATGTCCTGAAGCTACAATAAAAAATTCAAACCTAGGACATTCCAAGTCGGTGATCTGGTACTAAAATAAAATCCCCATAATCAACAGGACTAGGAAAATAAAGGAAAACTTGAACCTAATTGGTTAGGTCCTTTTGTTGTGGTTTCAATCTTCAGATTGGGGGCATATTAATTATGTACACTTGAGGGGGATATTTTTGAAGAATCATTGAAAAAAATTTACTTGAAGAATTTATATACCTGATGCATCCAGTGCATGTTAAAAGTCCTAAAAAAATCATAAAAAGCAGAAAAAGTCTTGAAAAATCATAAAAAAGCAGAAAAAGACCTAAAAAAATCATAAAAAGTAGAAAAAGTCTTCAAAAAAAATCATAAAAAAGCAGAAAAAGTCCTGAAAAAAATCATAAAAAGCAAAAAAAGTCTTGAAAAAAATCAAAAAAGAGAAAAAAGAGAAAAATACAAAAAAAGGGAAAAATAAAAAAATTGGTTGCCTTGATGAAAACCTAGCAAACAAGCGTCTTGGTAACAACAACAAAATCTAAAAATCTAAAAAGTGCAATAAAAGCGAATGGTGAAAATCTAGTAAATAGGCACTATTTGTGATAGGTTGGCTTCTCCATCTGCTTCTGCCATCCCTGTGCATTCATGCATATCTTATAGTGAGTTTCCTGTCCATATTTGGCTAACACGGTTGTCCCACTCTAGCTTGGTTTTCATTGTGCATATCCATAATAAATTTGGTTTGTTCTCACTGGGGGAACAATCTCGATCTCATTGGGGGAAAATCACCATTAAGCTTAACTTAATAGGCAAGCAATCAACAAACCATAATATCAAAACAACAATCACAATAACCATTCAAAATCTGAGCATCGAAACTTAATCCAATCCAATCAATCAATCAAATCAACCATCAACTCAAATCAAATCATCTCATTACTGAAGGATCATCTTCTAAATCATGGTTGGATCACCTTAACAAAAATGTTCAAATGATGTATTGTGATTGTCGTTATCATTTCTCGGGAGTACCTCGATGGTGTCACAAACTAGAGGCACTATGATCAAGAATGATATTTTCTTTGTCTATTGCTTATGAGTCAATTATTACTACTGTACAAAATGTCACAAGACATGCTCTACAAAGTATCATTGATGACATTCTGAATTTGCATAGGAACATGATTAACTATTGTCTGTTTACACAAGTGATACTCAAGTCATCTTGGTCTAATTATACTTAGATGCTTGTGTTATATTGCATTATCAAATCTCAACAGGAGTTGTATGAAAGTTATACTCAGGTCATCATGGTCTATTTTATAACATTGATGTTTGTACTAACTTTCAACATAATAAAATGCTCAATGATGACAATATGCACAACAAATAAGATTGACAAAATTATATAGATAGAATTGCATTTCATTCTAGTTTGCATTTGCATTATAGATTTTCTAAGCTGGTCATTCTCAAGGCTGATGTTATTTCTTTCTACAGGGTTGAGTATACTTGACATAACAAAAAAATCATTTATTTGCATTTGCATTTTCATTCCATATCATACATTCATTTGCATTTGAAAATTTCCAAAAATAAAGCATAATACCATCATCATTCACAATCCATATCATCACATAAAGGTGATAATAAATGTATTTCTTTCATTCATTCATAATTCATCCATAGTCATTCATCATAATAGCATCATAAGTTCATTCAATATCATGATCCATTGGCATTCATAATCATAATCCATTTCACATATTTGCATAGAAAATACCAAAAACATGAAAAAGTGCATTACATTTATCATATAGTATCATAAAATAAAAATCATACATCCATACATCTACATGTACCACATTTGCATCCATAAATCATCCACTTGCATCCATACATTAATATACGTATGAAAGATAACAACAAAATCACATTTCATCTCATTTTCATCCATATCATCCATCTCATAAACACATCATTCATAAACATAATAAAAAAACCGTTTGCATCTATACATGCATCTATAACATAATCATATCAAACATGGCATACTCATATAGCACATAAATTAAATGCATTCATTCATAATAAAGCATCAATACATAAGATCACCAAACATCGATGTAAATCATATAACCTCATGAAAATATGTCAAGTATACAATGATATAAAACTAAGAAAGTGATACATCAAAAATGTGGCACAAGACTGAGTCTTTGGATCATAGTATAAAATCAAGTATGCCCAGGAGATCCTATAGTGCTGCCACCTGATGTGGCCGGTCTCTATCCAACCCTTGATGGCCCTACCCATGATGGTCATATCCTTGGTGGAGGTTCATCTAGAAGAAGTGGCTATGTAACCCCTCTACTAGTAGTGTGGGAGTGTGAGCGTCTGGATCTAGATTTGGCGTAGCTGACTCACTATGTTGTTGGTAAAACCTCATGGTATCTTCCTCTATAGTATTCTACCTCCTTAGCGGACTCTTTGAGCTCTCTAACCAAATCTGCAGTACCTGTACCCTATGTATCTATCTAGATCCTAGATGCTACGACCACAGCCTATGCCTCCTGCCTCCTCGCGACGTCTCTCTCTATAGTTAGAGTAGCTACCTGAGCTTGTAGTTACACCATCTATCCCTAAATCTACACTTAAGCCAAAATTTGTGCTTGAACCTGTGCCTGGGCCTAGGCAAGCTGTCCCTAAAGTTTCTGGACCTGTGCCTACAAAGTCTAAACCAGACCCTCTAGCCCGATAATTTGTGCATGTTGTATCTACGAGGGAATCTTGACTATCAGTGGTTGCTACCCACCTGGTCTTGACCTCTGCCTCTTGGGGATAACCCCAAAGTCTGGCACACCTCCATCTCCTCCACCATCATCTCCACCTCCTCCATCTCCATCACCACCATCATCCCATCCACCATCACCACCATCACCACCATCATCTCCCCCTCCCCCTCCTCCATCTTCACCTTTGGGATGCATGACTGGCCCTGCTCTCCTCCCCACCTCCAAAATTGTTGCTAGCTCATCATGACAAGAAATCCATGGAAATGGATTTGTATGGAAATGCTCCATGTATTCCACCATCATTTGAGCATCGACGACCTCAAGATGGTACTACCAAAAAATTGATTGTAGGCTGTAGTACTGTGCACAGGTGACATCATAGTCAATCACTGGTCCCCACTCTGGTATGTCCTTCCTCTATCATGCATAATGCGCTACTCCCTATGGCATCCCTTGGATGTGACCATATTGTCTATGCACCCTACCAAACATAAACCTCTCTAGAATATATGGCATCTTGTCTATTAGATATCTGCTACAAACAGCGAAAGGTAACTCTGCACCATCCTTTGGCCATGGCTCACAATCCAAATAAGGTCACCATATCATAGTATCTAGGTCATCTAGGACTCATCCCCAATACTCTAACTTTCCCAGCTTATGCTAGACAAGTGACCCCATGTATCCAAAAACATACGGTCGTCCTACTAGCTGCACCCTATCTCTTACTGGCTATGTGATCGCAATATGCTCCCAGGCCCAGAGCTGTAAAAGTGTGCAGTTGGTTGATAAAATGCCTGCTTGAAGATACACCAGCTAGTGCAGATCATGATATAAATGTGCCAACATGCATGAACCCAAAGAATATCTTATGCCATGAGTAATCATGCTCTCTAGAAATCATCCCTAGCCAACTGAGAGGCCCTTCGACCTACGGTCGGGGTAGAGAGATCCTCCAACGAAGCCTGCTAGCACACTAGGTAATGGATGTTGAGTCGCAATCAACTCCTTCCAGGATATCTCATAGCCTGTAAGTCCATCATCATGAAACATTTGTCATAGGACATTCATCCCTCCCTGATCCTCAACATCATACATAACCGAGGTCCCCACAATCGGTATCCTTAGTATTCGATGTACATCCTCCAGGGTCACTGTCATCTCTCCCGTCAGCAAATGAAAAGTGTTGTGGTCACTATGTCACCTCTCTGCAAGTGTTGTCAGTAGCCCTTGGTTAATCTGGTACTGGGGCATGTGAATCAACAAACTCAAACCACACTGGTCTATAATGGAAAGATCTGTCGAAGTCAACCATGGGATCATATCCCATGTCCCTGGAAATTGCTTGTGAACGTGAAGGTTCCCTAAGCCACCCTCCTAGAATAAAATTAAAACATCAAGTCAAGAAATCATTCAATCAGCCTATCAATCAAGCACATCATCTAATCAATTCAGCTCTCATGAGATTCTAATCAAATATCAAGGAGCACCTAACCTATCATTCGATTCTCATTTGTCATGAGATCGATCAATCAACCTATCCTATTCATCTTTCCTTGCATATCATAAGGAAGATTATCAATCAATCAATCAATCGATCGATCTTGTCATCGTTCCTCGCCTATCATGAGGATGATCATCAATCAATCAATCAATCAACCTATGTTATTCATTGTTCCTCACCTATCATGAGGATGATCATGAACCTATCAATCAACATCATTAAAATCTAGGAGGAATTCATCAAAAACATCAATTTTAGCCGGATGCGCTAAAACAAGGTTTCTATGCGCTGATTTACCAGATGCATTGGAAAAACTACTAGATGTGCCAACATAGAGTCCTGATGCACTATTTCATCAATGCGCTATAAAATGGATTATATGCACAAAGACAGAGTCCCGATGCATCATTTTTCGGATGCACTACTTTATCAACTTAATGCGCGACTCTATCCTATGGATGCGCTATTTGCTAGATGCGCTAATCTATTAACCTAATGCGCTAAAGTGGGATTTGTATGCACTAATATAATTATGGGGTCCTAACCTAATGGGATGCACTAGTATAGGCCTCCTATGCACTATTTCGCCTACCCTATGCGCTAAAACGCGAAATTAAATCAAATTTTCAAAAGGATTTTAAAGTGGGAAAAATCAAAATTTGAAATTTAAAAAGTAGTTTTCTGAGTACATACTAGAGGTCCATACGTGGCCAGACACTAGTGGTGGTGAAATCGCTCAAATCGATGTGTCTGGTGTGGAATTTTGTCCATATTTGCTCCGCAAGCTTTTAGTTTTCAAAATGCTTAAGTTACAAATGAACTTATCTTTTACCCTTTTTACCCTTTTAAAGGATAATTAAGGGGTAATTATGGTGGCATTTTATTTAATTTTTCAAAGGGGCCTTTTCATCAACTAATCAGCAGTGTGACGAATCTCTTCTAATTTTTGGGCGATAAATCAGGTCAACCTTATCAAATCTATCGATCATCAACACATCATCAAAAAATAATTTAAATCATCAAAATTTTAAAAAAATCATCAAAAATTCAAAAATCCCTAATTTACCTCCCGAGGGGGCATCCTTTCATCATCACTGTAAAAATCAGAGTCTAGGGCATGTCAAAAATTTTATCATCACAGTCGGAAATTTATTCTTTGAAGCAATGTGTCTGCGCACATCACTTCAAAGAGGGAAAAAATGTATGCACACAAAAATGGTCTAGAGTATCATATTAATTAAATACTTGTTATTTGATTAATGATCTTATTTTTCCTCTACTATTATAAATAAATTGTAAAATTTATTTTTATGGTTCATATTCTAATTCTTCTTTTCCAAATTCACATTCTTTCTAAAAATTAATTAAATAGAAAAATTAAATTAATTTGTTATTTAATTGGTTTCCCCTTTCCCTCTTAAATTTGAATTTTTAAATTCAAATTGGCATATTCTTCTAAAAATTGGCTAAAATACACAAATGAATCAATTTGGCATCTTTCTAATTTACCATCTCCTTTTAAATTGAATTTTTAATTCAATTTAAGCGCATTTCTACATATTTCCTCTAACCACCTCCAACTCACCTGCCACCTCATCATGTGTCTCACAAAAATGAATTTTATAAATTGGAAAATATGAAATATCTTCAACAAATTTGCAACCAATTTGGAACTAACTAAGACACATGGCTCCTCCTTCTCTATGATTCTTTTTAACACTTGGCAATTTGTCTTGTTGAAGTGAACCATCTCCTTGATTCTCCCTAACCTCCTAATGCTCTGTTGTTGATGCCCAAGATCTTAATCCTGACCATCCATTGTTGCCTCATCACCTTGAGCCTTAGAAAATCTATAAATAGGACCCTTGGCTATAACTTTTCAACATGAAGATTTGGACAAGCTTATGCTGCTGAATTTTAGTGCGTTTGTGAGAGAATTTAGAGAGCATTTTAGCTTAGTTTTGCATTTTAACTCATTTTAGTGTTATAATGGGAATTTTATTTTGGATAGTTTAGTTCATTCCATCTTTCATTTAGCATTTACATTTGATCATCATCATCATTCCCAACATTTAGATTTTAGTGTTATTTTGTCATAGGATCATTTAGTTTTTATGCATCAAATATTGAAAAATCTAAAAACATAGGCATGTAGACTTAATTGTAGCATCTCATATCTTGAGTTGTCAATCTTTTCAGGTTAATGTCCAGCAATAATAAGATTTGAGAGCATAATTTTTAGGATTCCTTGGGATTAGAGAACCATGGAATGAATTAGAAGGATAGCTGTAGCTTTATTTCTACTATTTAGATTTCTTTTTAAGTAATACATTGCATGAAGGTGTGTTATATTGACATTGCAGGATACATATTTTATACCACACATAACCATATGTCAAAATATCTTAAGTCTTGTTATTTCATTAATTGTGCTAATTAAATAGTTGTTAGTAAAGGAAGTAGTTATGAAAGGTTGTCTCTTTTTGTAAAATGGCTTGGAGCTTGTTGCTTCCGATATAAATAGGAAACCAAGGCCTAGTTTTAAATCATCATCATCATATATCATGTCCATTGCCACTAGTGAAAGTATATAGGTTTCATATTCCACTCATCCACCTTCACATTTTGAAGACTTCTGTTATTAATGTATATCAATTGAAGCAAGGAGAACATCTTATTATC
Source organism: Sequoiadendron giganteum (assembly GCA_007115665.2). Classification (NCBI taxonomy): domain Eukaryota; kingdom Viridiplantae; phylum Streptophyta; class Pinopsida; order Cupressales; family Cupressaceae; genus Sequoiadendron; species Sequoiadendron giganteum. The sequence goes on along the minus strand of CM021104.1, from coordinate 266,187,291 downwards.
AGAGATCCTCCATGACTGTGTTATCATTATGTATTTTTCTTATGTTTTCCATACTTATTTCTTCTTATATTTGAATGAATATCAGTTATTGAGCCTCAATACTATGCTTATGTGAATGAATATGCTGATATAGTAAAGCATTTACTGTGGATGTTGGTAGAGTTGCTATTTTTTTAAAAAAATTGAGCTTATTTTTCCTTGTTACATGTTCAACATTATTTTCAACATAAAAATGGAAACTATTTAAAAATAATAAAGTTAACAAAGTTGCTTATTTAAATAATTGTGAGTTATGTGCACTAATATTTTATTAGCATTTGTGTCTTCACAAACATATGTTGATACAAAATGAATGCAAGAAGCATCCAAGTAATCCTAATTTTTTCTGCCAACAATTCATACCAAAGATTGAACAGTTTAAGGATAGTGCAATAGGTAATTTGTATTGACGCAAATAATATTATGGAAGCATTTCAAAATTTAGGCCATAAGAATCATGGATTGTAAATAATTTTGAAACTTTAGAAGTCTTGGTCATTAACATTATTGATTTCTACAATGTCATCTAGTGTATCATTGTAAATGTTCATATGTTCTTTCAAGTATTTAATACTATCATCACCCTTATCTTGACCTGCATCATCTTCATCATCATTGAAATTTGACTATAGACCATCTATATTGTTACCAAATGTATTTGGATCATCATTTTCTATACCATCCATATTGCTTTCTTCCATAGAATCATCCAACTCTGGATTTTTTTCTTCTTGTTCCTGAACATAACCATCCTCAACATCATCGTGGATGTCAATTTATTCGATGTTATCTAATACCTCTCTCCCATTTTGTTGGCCATAATTTTTTTTCTTAGCATCCACTAATGCATCGTCAAATACATGCCTTAATCTAGGATCATAATGTATGAAAAATATCCATTTTGGGTACAAAATATCTTCATAGAAAAATACCTGCACATGAATGACATAAATATATTAGACATATGTTATAACAATTTTATTGATTAATAAACACATGTGTATTTTCAGAATAAGCCATAAATTAATAGATTAATGATCACTACCACTTGTTGTTTGAGTTAAAGAAATACATTCTCACAATGAATTGGTAGAACATAAGGCTCCTTATCCTCCAGTAGGAACCATGAGGATTCTATAGAAATTTTTTTACTATGGGTATCATGTCTTCGTGTCCTCTCAAATGTTTCATACCATCTACAAGTAAAAATACAACATTTAAAAGAGTGGTAATCTAACTCAATAATTTCTTGTATTTTCCCAATATATTGTAGATTCCCTTCAATTATATTCTTATCTTTTGAGCTTGATCGACTGGATTGATTGAAGCCAACCATGATGCCACAATCAAAGGATCATCTCTTTACATATACACTTTGTACACGATAACATTGACCATATGTCCACATTGCTGGATATTTCCTTGCCTATGAAAGACCATTTATTTCAGTGAAAAAAATATAATGACGAATATTAAAATAGTTAATAGTGTCAAAACTGTAAGGAAACAAAATTTTATAAAATTCCAATTGTATGTTTCTTTCACATCCTCTAGACATGTTGATTTCATCTTTTGTTATGTTTGAATCTATACCTACATCTTCTATTTGATTTTGAATTTTTTTAGTAACCCATTCTAGTGTGCAATCTTTTCCCCATTCCCCAAGCAGATCAGTGGGAAGTAGAGTATTCCTTGGGTTCGATCTCTTAAACTATCTCCTTGATTCTAACACTTCTTCTCTCTTTTTATCATACAAATCAATCCATTTGTTCATAAATTCCATGTGGTACAAAATGAACTTGTCGAGTACAACAATTTCATCTACACCTATTACATGTCAACATTTTTTATTTCATACTCCAAATGTCATGTTGTTAATTTGACAAATAAATTATAGAGTAAATTAATTATTGTAAGAAAAACAACCACACTGATCATGAATTTACTTACTAATTTCTACTTGAACACCATTTGATTGTGGTTTTTCTTCATCAATAATATCTGATGCTCATTCTTCATCTCAGAAGCGTGGTCCATCTTCAAAATCCTTACCAAGGAATTCACACAAGAAGAAAAATGCTTCATTCAATACACACCCTTCAGCCATGCAACTCTCTGGATGTGCCTTTTATCAGACATATCTTTTTAGAGTTTTCATATACCTCTCAAGGAAAAACATCAACCTCATTGATACGACACCTTCCAATTCAATTTGATCGACTAGGTGTAAAAGTAAATAGACTTGTAGGTCCATGAAACTTGTAGGGAGATCCCTCTCAAATACATAAGTTTTTTGTAATTTCCTTCTTCCATTTTGGAACTTCACATTCATATATCTCCTTGGACATCACCCACCTAATATAAGAATAGTAAATTAGTATGAACCTTTAGTCAAAAATTAAAATGCAATATAATATCTCTATGTATCTCACACATGAACATTTCATATAATCACATACCTTGTAAATGCTGACAATCAACTTATGGAATTCCTTAAGCCAACTATTAGACATGAATCCCCCCTAATTTCCAATGGAATGATATTCTATCAAACACATTTATGAAAAGGTCATTAGTAATTTTTCTCACACATAAAAATATCAAAATATATTTAGTACTTAATCCATGTTACCAATACATGTTAAATGATGATATATAATACCTTGATAAAATTTTGAAAATCATGTTTTTTAAACCCTGTGATATGTCCATCAACTGTAAAAGCTTTATCCAATGATGACCCATAGCCAGTAGGCAACCTTATTGAATGGATGATATTTTTTAACTGGTCTAGCTCTTTTTTTTTCCAAAATCCATGGAGCTTCTACATATGTTTGATTTTCCCTGTTTGGCCACAAATGTTTTCTATCAATTTTGGTACGCAAAAGAGCAATATCTCTCCTCAAAGACAAGGTGTCCTTCTCGTTGCCTGATATATGTCAAAATATAGAATCTGGGACATTTTTGAAGATGTGCATAGGATATAATAGGTGAGATATTAATAGATCCTTCCAGTAAGGGAGCTCATAAAATATGGATTTCCTATTCATTCCTTCTAGCATATTAGCTACAACTTATTTTGGTTCTTTAATTGAATCACCCCAACCAAAAAATTCCTCCCAAGCTTTCAATTTAGCATATTCATACTTCTTAAGCCAATCACCTACACCCATAATCATGGGAGGGCCTCTATTTTCAACATTTCCATCAAATTGATTCTTCAGGCGATTTCTAAACTTATGATCTAGTGGTAGAAAAACCCTGTTGTTTTTGTAAATAAATTTATGTAGATCTTTAGAACACCACCCTTGAAATTGTTTTGCACATCTTGGACATGCAAATATCCCCTTTGTTTCAAGCCTTTCAATTCAATAAGTAATGGTTTTTTTTTAGAAAAAGGTAGCTAACCCATATAATTATATTAATATACAAAAAATTTATAGAATAACATAGCTACAAGAGCCAAAGTATATCAGATTCTTATAATTCACATGGACCCCTTACCCATATGACAACTATTCTATCATAGAGCTATGCCTACCATTCCAAAATGTCATACATGAAGAACCAAAGAACATATCTAGCTTACAGAAACAACCCCAGATGCATATGATAAGCTTGCATTCCCAAATGCATAATTATAACTAAAATCCCATGTACAAAATTACAAAAATATACTGTTGTATTTTGACGACCGATCACTCTTCCCGGTTACACCTTGGATTTGATTTCCTTGGAGATATCAAAAAAGAATCAAAACCACCCTATGACTTATGGACAAGAAGGTTCAATTTCCTCATCCACAAGAGGCACCTTGTTGAGATTAAAACCATGTTGTGATTGGTGTGCAGTAGGATACAGGTTGTAGAGATTTCAAGAAGATCTTGCTTGATCATTTGGAACCCGCGAACAAAACACTAGATGTGGAGGAGCCTGTGTGATCGGTTCAGCATGAACATGTGTCAATATGGTGAGGATCACATTCACCCTATGTTTTATGAGCTCAAGCATGTCATCTCCAATGACCCTACCATGCCTATTCAATGCCATCTGTAGATAACAAAAAATTATGCATTTCGATTGAGTGTTTCATGCAATTGTATAATGAAATGTAAACATTTCCATTTAGGAGAAAGTGTCGAGGGAAAATTCATCTAACACAGCCTTTCCCTTTCCATAGGTCATAAGCCTACACTACCTTCACTACTCTATTATCTTGTACAAAATTAACCTTGATAACCTTAGAAACTATGATATTCAAGTCGGGTAAAGATTGCACAAGATCAAAGAAATTTGAAAAAAAAACTAAGATAATCTGTGAAGGGAAAATACACCTTTGAGCTTGTGGAAAAATAAATTCTTCACATAATACCCGCTTAACACTCTTTCTAAATTATAGGCAATGGAAATTGAAGATTTCCCCAATTCTGAATCACCAACCATCTTTGCAAATGGGACTTCCCATTCAAGCACTAGTAGATACACTCTATAGTTCCTAGGAAGATATTCCATGATCCCCTTATTACACCTCCAATGAGCTTGGCAACATAAATGCAGTTCACCTTCATCACCTAAGGAAGACCCTGGATGCATATCAAAAGCTAAAAATAGATCGTGAAACAACAAAAACAAGGTGAAGTCCTTTAGAACTAGTTCACATGCGTGTAAACCCTGGAATACGAGCTCCTTTCAAGGTATGATAAAAAATGTTATCTTTTTCAAAAAACAATCACATTAGATCGATTATCATTTTATGTTGTAGGAGACAACTATGCATTAGAAATGTGTACATTGAAGTACACAACTACCTTGGAAAAACCACCACTAATGATAGGATGAAATGTACAAAAAGGTAATTCACAACATAAGAAATCTTGAAAACTAGATATTATAGCTGCCACCTTGAAGCATTATGAAATAAGAATGACTTCCATAGAGATTAGATCAACAACCACACACTTTTCAAGATATGAAAATATGACCCTTTTAATAGTATTACACCTGCCAACCTCCAAATATGTTTGCCATCTTTTATACTAATGGAATTGCTTCACGCTTTACTATTTCTAATAATTGAGGATATGGTTTGATCTACTCCATACTGTTTTGAATTGACACTTCTACTATATCACAACCCAAGTTTGCTAAGCCCCTGTGATCCCTTATACAAAATTACTACTCCTGAGACCCCTAGATTTCCATGAGAAGCTCCATCAAAGTTCAATTTTAGAAAGTATGATTATGGTGGACACCATTTGATTTGACTATGATCTATCTTTTTCTTGACTAAATTATGCATATTTCTTGGGAATGGAAGCCATATACCTTTCCATGTATTTAGGATAAATACATCGTAGTTAGAGAACACAAAGCCAACATGTTTATTATTTTGAACATAGGAGTTCACAACCTCTGAAATAGCCTTTTCTAGTTTGATGATGTTTATTTTATTAGAAGTTATAACTTTTATGAAAATGTGAATATTCCTCTCCAACCAAATGTCCCAGATGACAAGCGTTGGCATGCAGATCCAAATATAGGAGAAAAAGGATGACTTATAAAGAGTAGGCCAACCTTGAAAAATATCCCAGAGGTTGTTTGGTAAAGGCAAAGACAAATTTAGCATGCTTTTAATGAAATCCCAACAAGCTTGAGCAAAAATACACTGAACAAAGAGGTGGTCAAAAATTTCAAATTCAATTTGACAAAGATGGAATTTGAAAGGGTCTACAATTTTCATCTTTACCAACTTATCACTTGTCAATATCCTTTTATTCAATGCTAGCCATGCAAAACTAGCCACTTTTGGTAAAATCTTATCATTCCAACATAATGAAAATGCCCTATGGGGGTATTTTTTGTTCCTTAATATGAGAAAGAGCCTTGTAGCCTTATTTCAGTATGTACAAACTAGTTTTAGATGGAGCCCAAAATATTTTACCAACTTTACCTTAGAGATAAACTACTTTGTCATTCAAAATGTTCTGCAAAGCCTAAAATTATTGTGGAGAAAATATAGCACCTGAGCTATCTTTCCAAATAACTTTTCTAGTGAATGGTTCTGTAGAATGAACATAACTCAAGAAATATTCTCCCCAAACTACTAGTAAAGCTTCCTTAATCTCCTGTAACTCTGGATTATTTTGTAGAGGTAGAAACCCACTCCATGAGTTTGACCAAAAATTGATATCTTGCCCATTATTTACTTCCCGGCTGATATAGTCTATAATCAATTTCCTACAAGAGAGTATGAAATTCCACATGGCTGACCCATGTTGAGGATTTGATATAGTAAAGATTCTTGTCAAACAAGGGGAGTCCATGTATATGGATTGCATGATTTTGCACCATCTTGCTTCTGACTTTTTATATAATTTCCAAACAAGCTTTGGTCCAAAGGCTTTATTTCTAACTGTGAGATTATGAATGCCCACACCCCCATGTGATTTTTCCTAGCCATATTGTCTAAAGAAATGAGAGGAATATTTTTCTTGTCATTTATATTTCCTTTCCAAATGAAAGATCTTATTATTTTTTCAATTTCAAGGATTACTAGTTAAGGAGCCTAAAGAACTGTTAAAAAATAGATAGGTATTGAAGCCAAGACTGATTTAACCAACACAATTCTACCTAACAGTGAGAGCCATCTATCTTTCTACATGATAATCATTGATTTCAACCTTTCAATGAATTTAATCCAGAATTCTGCCTTAGAGGGGCCCATGAAAAAAGGAATACCTAAATAATTGCAAGGTAAACTTGCAAGTTGGAAACCCAAAATTTTAATAACTACTTGAATTGTAACTTCCTTAGAATTGAATACATAGATCTTGGATTTGGCTACATTTACCTTCTGACCAGAAGCAAAAGAATATTTTATCTTAAACTTCTTTTACAACTTTTACAGCTGCAATGGTGGCAAGGCTAAATAGTAAAGTGTCATTTGCAAAGAGTGAATGGATCTCAATGATGTCTGTGAGTTGGATCTTAATACCTTTCCATAAGCCCTGAGTTTTCTTTAGAGTAATGAACCTACTTAGAGCTTCAACCATGATGATGAAGAGAAAAGGAGAAAGTGGGTCCCCTTTCCTGACCCCCTGTGAAGAGGTGAAGTATCCTCATGGAGAACCATTTATAAGGACAACAAATTTTGTAGTACAGAAGCACGACCTTATCCAATGGCGCCATTTCTGGTGTAGGAGCACCATTAAACATTTTTTGTCAATTCAAGATGATATTAAGTAGGCTTTAGGGTTTGGTATGTTTTTGTCTAAATAAGGTCAATAAGACCAATTTTTATTGTAATAATTCATATTTTATGGCATTTAGGTGTTAAGGAGTTCTAGGTGCTTGAAAGTCCAAAATAGTGAAAAGTTGCTAATTGTGCAAAATGCAAAAAATGAAAAGTTGTTAAATTTGAGTTCTTAGAGAAGTCCAAAGGTCATAATACTTCAAAAGGAATTTTGTGGAAGTTAGATAGTTAATTTTAGAGGAAAAATTATATATGTAAGGAAAAGCATCGATTTAAAGATTGGCTTGAAGATTTGAAGGAAGAAAAATCAATAAAATCTTTGTTTTTCTAATAATTCTACGTTTTCTCTTCATTAATAGTCACTGTACAACCCTGTACAAGAATATTTTGATTTGAAAATTGTGTGACTTGTTGAGGGAATTAATTATACTATTTATGCAATAAGTTTGAGTTCTCCAATTTGAATTTGAAGAGTTTCTCTTTAAGTTTTCCTCTTGCAAGTCTGAGGGCCCTGTCATAAGGGTTTGAGGGCTTAAAATGCCTAATTAGGCCATTCCACTTACTTTCCACTATTGTATCTTGGTGGAATGGCCAAATAAAATGTGGGGCAGGTGTGGATAATGTCTGTGAGAGCAAGGGAAGTCCTTTAGTGGGTTTGGGCATGAAGCCCTAAGTGGTTTTCTTTGTATTTTGTAAGAAATTAATGGTTTGAGTCATAAAAGTGATGAACGAATGATTGAAATGGTCAAGTGATGAAATTTTGAGTTTGTGCAGATGATATTGAGGGTGTTTGAAAAGGTGGATGAGTCTGAGAAGGGTTGGAATTAGGATTTTCAATAAAGCCCTAGAGAATAGCCTAGAAATGAGGTTTTGAGGTTGTGGGTACTTGCAGTTCATAAAAAGGTAAAAAAATGGTGGAATATTTGTTTTGAATACATGAAAATTGCTTCCCAATTGAATTGGGAGTGAAAGGGAAAGTTTAAGATAGAGAATCTTTGTAAAAGTGACCTAATTTGAGGTCTAGAAAGCGTAGAAAGCTTGATTTATTGAAATTGTTCCAAAGAGGCCTATAGTGGTTTGTGAGTATGTTATTGCATGCCTTGATGGGTCTCTAAAATTTGTAGGACTTGGTCTGAAAGAATCCCATTGTGAAGTTATATGCAATTGTGTGAGTTGGAAATGCTACAAGGAAGAGTGTTGAATTGATGAAAAGAGAAGAATTTTGAGAATTGTGACTTGTGAATTGTTGTTGTCGGATAATTTTGTGTTGAGTTATGTTCCAGGACCTCCCCTAGGTGCATTAGTTGGTATCAAAGTGAAGGTACCAGATCCTTGTGAAAGAAGATTGAAATTTTAGAGTGGAAGGTGAAAATACAAATTATGAAGATGCCTCCAAAGGCTAGTGCAATGGAAAAGGATATAAAGTAATTGAAAGAGTAGTTGTTGCAAAAGGAAAGGCTCTATAAAGAGTTTCAATAAGCCACCTTATCTAGGATAGCAATTCTAGAGAAGAATCAAAGAAGTGGAATGGTGAATGAAGACCAGAGTGATAAGGAGGATGAGGGTGAAGGAGAGAACCCTCTAGTTGGAGTTTAGAATGATGAATATGACTTATACCCTGAAGAAAAGAGAATGATCAGGATGCTAAAGGTAGTAAAAGGTGACAACAGTCCAAAAGTGAAAGTTGAAGTACCAATTTATGGAGGTAAGATGTATAGTGAAGAGGTTTTGGCTTGGATTGATGCCTTAGAAGTGTTTTATGAGTTTGAAGACATAGAGGATAGTAAGAAGGTGAAATATGTAAATAAAAAATTAAAGGTATCAACCCTAACATGGTGGAACTTTGTTGAAGAATATAGGGTCAAGAAAGGTAAGTCAAAGATAAGCTCTTGGGATATGATGGTAGCAAAGGTAAAGGATTAGTTCTTACCAATAGATTATGCCATACAAACCTTTATTAAATTACAAGATTTGAAGCAAAGAGAGTTAGATGTGATGTCTTACAATGAGAAATTTCATAGGTTATGCATTAGGGCAGGTCATAAAGAAGATGAGGTTGAAAGATGGCTAGGTATTTGAGTGGTTTGAGATTGAACATAAGAGATGAAATTAGTTTGAACCCTCCTAAGACAATGGAAGAATGTTTCCAAATGGCAGTAAGGGCAGCAAATAGAATTAAGAGAGGGGAAGAAAGACAAGAAAGAGGAAAAGGTAACATGAATAGAGGGAGAGATACAAGGCAGACCAATGAAGAACAAGAGAGTGCAAGCAAGAGTAAAGAGAAAAGTACTAATTTTAAAGGTGGATTTAGAGGCACAAGAGGCAGATTTGGTGGTGGAAGGAATCCTAATTTTTTTTTAAGAAGGTGTTGTAAGTGTTGTGAGTATTGTCACCTTGCTTGGAAAAGTCCTGAAAATCTTGTTTCAATATCTAGTGGTGGATAAAAGAAGAATGAAAGGAGAGCTCAGATTTTTCAAGAAGATGAATGTGAAAGTTCAAACTCAAATACTCTACGTGTTGCACCTGAAGTAGGTGAGATGTTGATGACGAAGAAAAAATATTGAAGACAATAAAGGAGAGAGAGTTGCTTTAAAGAAGAGCATTGTTTAGGACAACCTGTAGATGTAAAAACAAGGTATGCAAAGTAATAGTTGATTCAGGGTGTACTGATAACATTGTATCTAGTGAAATGGTGGATAAATTGCATTTGGAAAGAGTTCCTAGAGAAAAAACATACAAAGTATCATGGGTTAGTGATAATCAAACTATGGTGGTGAGTGAACAAGCTACTGTTGAGTTTCAAATTGATCAATATAGAGATAAAGTTGTTTGTGCATATTTCCTAAGAGTTGTTGCCATATATTTCTAGGAAGGCCTTGGCAATTTGATAGGTTAGAAATATACAATGGGAGACAAAACACTTATTCAATTGAAAAGGATGGGAGAACATACATTTTAATGCCATTGAATGAAGAGGTAAAAGAACAAGGTGAAATCATCATGATTGGGAGAAGAGAATATGTGAGTGTTCAAAAAGGTAAGAATAAGGGATTGGAAACCAATGTAAGGCTTGATACTATTAGGATAGTAGATATGAGGAGTGAAGATGATTTGCAGAAAGTTGTGAAGAAGAATGTCTTCATGTGGAAGGAGAGAGTAAGTGGAAATGTCTCTCATTCTAAGAAAAAGCAATATAAGTGTAAAGAGCTAGTAGGAAAGAAAGAAAATAGTGGAGGGATCCTAGTTGGGAAAATTAAGTGCCCTGTAGTGGTGAGTATAGTGAAGAGGCAGTCAAGTGATGCTGGTATAGAGGTTTGCAAAATTGATGGGACAATGAACAAGGTACTTCTAGGTCTGATAAAGGCTAATGAGTGTGATGGTACAAGAGTTTATGAGACTGATAGTGAGAAAGGTGTAAATAAAGAGGCTAGTGGATAGAGGATAAATCATGAAGAGAAAGTGGAAGTGATGGAAGATGATGAAAGTGTGTGTATAGATGCAAAAGAAGATGTGGCATCAATATTTGTTGATAGAGAAGTGGAGAAACACCCCACAGAGCATAGTGAACGGTTGGAACAGGGTACAAGTGATAATGATGGAAAGTATGTTAAAGAAAGTGAAGAATCAAGGAAAAGTGAACCTGTTGAAGAAAAACATGGAAGTTAGAGATGTGAAAAGCACAAAGGAAGACAAGCTACATCAAACTTTCCAAGAGACTTGGAAAACTTAAAAGTTGGGGTGTATGGTGTAGGAGCACCATTAAACATTTTTTGTCAATTCAAGATTCTATTAAGTAGGCTTTAGGGTTTTGTATATTTTTGTCTAAATAAGGTCAATAATACCAACTTTATTGTAATAAGTCATATTTGATGGTATTTAGGTGTTAAGGAGGTCTAGGTGCTTGAAAGTGCAAAATAGTGAAAAGTTGCTAATTGTGCAAAATGAAAAAATTAAAAAGTTACAAACTTTGATTTCTTAGAGAAGTCCAATGGTCATAATATTTCAAAAGGAAGTTTGTGGAAGTTAGAAAATTATTTTTAGAGGAAAAATTATATATGTAAGGAAAATAATCAATGTAAATATTGGCTTGAAGATTTGAAGGAAGAAAAATCAATAAAATCTCTGTTTTTATGACAATTCTATGTTTTCTCTTCATTAATAGTCACTGTACGACCCGGTACAGGAATATATTTATCTGAAACTTGTGTGGATTGTTGCGGCCATGAATTATCCTTCTTATGAATTTGAAGAGTTTCACTTTAAGTTTTCTTGTTGTAGTTCTAAGGGCCTTGTCATAAGGGTTTGAGGGCTTAAAATTCCTAATTAGGCCATTCCACTTACTCTCCATTGTTGTATCTTGATGGAATGGAAAAATAAAATGTCATATAGGTGTGGATAATGTCTATGAGAGCAGGGGGCAGGGGAAGTATTTTAGTGGTTTTCTTCGTATTTTGTAAGAAATTGATGGTTTGAGTCATGAAAGTGATGAATGAATGATTGAAATGGTCAAGTGATGATATTTTGAGTTTGTGTAGATGATATTGAGGGTGATTGAAAATTTGGTTGAGTCTGAGAAGGGTTGGAAGTAGTTTTTCAATAAATCCCTACAAAATAGCCTAGAAATGAGGGTTTGAGGTTGTGGGTACTTACAGTCCATACAAAGGTAAACCGATGGTGGAATGTTTGTTTTAAATACATGAAAATTTCTTCCCAATTGAATTGGGAATGAAAGGGAAAGTTTAAGATAGAGACTCTTTGTAAAAGTGACCTAATTTAAGGTCTAGAAAGCGTAGAAATCCTGATATGTTGAAATTGTTCCAAAGAATCCTATAGTGGTTTGTGAGTATGTTATTGTATTCCCTGACGGGTCTCTAAAAGTTGTAGGACTTGGTCTGAAATAATCCCATAGTGAAGTTTTACCTGATTCTGTGAGTTGGCAATGTTATAAGGAAGAGTGTTGAATTAGTGAAAAGAGAAGAATTTTGAGAATTGTGACTTGTGAATTGTTGTTGTTGGATAATTTTGTGTTGATTTGTGTTTCAGGACCTCCCCTGGGTGCATCAATTTCCCACTAAACCCAAATATTTCAAGAACATTATTCAAAATATCCCAAACAATTTTGTCATAAGATTTCATCATATCAAGTTTAACTACAAACGATTGTATTTTTGAGGACTAAATAGAATGAAGGGTTTCATAAGCTACAAGATCTCTCAAATGTTTCCCTACTCGACATGAAACCACCTTTCTTTGGTGAAACTATCCTTGATATGATGAGTTGTAGCCTGAGATATATTACTTTTATAAAAAAATTATGTATCGTATTCCACAACATAATTGGCCTGAAATGAACAAATGAATGTTAATAACATAAAAAAAATAGTATAAAACTAAGTATGAAAGTTGGGATGAAAATAAATTCTGAGTGTAAATATGTAAATATTTTATCTTACTAGAAAAAAAACCAAGTCCTAGGAAATCATGAATAATCCAACATAGCACACCATAGAAAATGAATGACCTATTTGATGGAGGATGTGATATGTCATACATTCTTATTCCTTTTCATAGTAGTCACATCTCATTAATAAAAGGTGCAAGGTAAACATCCATGTTTTTAACTTGATGTTTTCCTGGAACAATGAGAGTTTGCATAAGGTGCTCCTTTCTAACACTCATCCATGGGGGAATATTGTAAACTATCAATCCGACTAGCTAGACACTATAATTTTAGCTCAAGAAAGAGAATGGGCACACTCCATCAATTGCAAGACCAAACCTGATACTACGAGGTTCATCTTTGAGTTTTATTGGCCATTTTTCCTCTATGTTTCTTTTCTTTGGAGTTGGCCAGAATTCACATGAATCCATATTTACTCCTATTCTTTGCATGCCAGTCCATCAATTGTGCAAGTGACTTGCAACAAAATATTCATTGAAGTCTAGGTATAATTGGCATGTGACATAAAACCTTCTTTGTAATTGTAGGACCTTGTACATCTATATGATATCTCTTCTCTTTGCATATAGGGAATTCTACCTTGTTTTGATATTCATCTCTGTATAAAATACAATCATTTTTACATGAATCAATTTGCTTATATTCAATCCCCAACTCAACCAACAACAGTCGCGCCTCTCTGCAAGTTGATGGAAACACATTATCTTTAGGGAATATTTTAGTTTTTAGTGCCCTATAAGATTGCCAGAGATTAAATCAATTGAATTTTTGACTTATGATGAACATGTTTGATATGTCAATCTATACTAGGACTATTTATATACAATATATGGTTTTAAAATCCCCTTAAAGAAATATAAATGAAGTTGGTAAATGTCTATGAATTATGCACACCAATTGAAAATGCAAAGTAAGAAATAGATTTCAACTCACTTTAGTAGGGTAGTGAATCCTTTGTCTGACCAACCAAATTGTGACTTGATTTCTAATAATATTAATGTGCATGCTAGTTTTGAGGTTCTACTTGCACCCAACTTGAACATGGGTGTCTTTCTTGATGGAGTCTTTCAGGTTTTTATCATCAACATTACATTGGTGGTAATTACTCCTGCTATCATTGTTTATGTCAACCATATGATCATTATTGTCATCATTGTTTCCATCCCAAAAGAAACCTGTAAGAATTTCATTCAATCCTTCTTCATGCACTACTTTTTCACTATCATGATCATCATCATTAAGGCTAGGTGGCATGTCATCAATGTATGCGGATCTCAACAGCTCTTCAAATTTCCCAGCTGGTAGTATTCTCTTCAATCTTTCTCTTTTCACCCTCATATTATTTAAAGAATGGTTTGGATCATCCCGTCCAAATCTTAATAACCCAGTTGGATCTTGGGTATTACTATGTGTTTCATCAACATCTTCTACCTATCAAAAAACACAAGCATTATTTAATGTTTGGAAACAATTAGATAAATCATAAATGTATCAATTTCAAAGAAATATTATCAAATATGGCTTCAAAAATAAAAATAAAAATTGTATGAACATATATACATCAATTGAATAGTAGAACATTATTTTACAGACTACCTTTTTTAGACAATAATTTAAATAAAACACAATTTTGACAACATAGTTTATAAAACATCAGTCCACAGTCATTTATTATTCTTTGGTTTTTTTCCCTTGAACATCCTTAGGGAGACCTTGTTCTTCCTTCTTCTTTCATGCATGAGTGCATTTTAAGAAGGGGTAATCAATCGATAAATCATCCCCAATGGTAAGGACCATAATAGCCTCAACCATTATCAATATATCAACCTCTCTTTCCATATCTCCATCTTTATCATTTATAACCTCAAAAAATTGACAATTTGGTCTTACAGTAGGGTCCCTTCCCTTAGTACTATTTATAAATTTTTCAATATTTTTGTGTGTGTATGCATGTTTATCTATATACATAAGATGACCTCTATTCATTTCTTTTCCACTTTCCAATTGGAGACAATTTGTATACATATTCAAATTTAGACCACATGCTGAAATGCAAGGCTTATATTCTGCTAGCCTTCTCCATTCACCACTATAATATGATGGACCATAATATGGCATTAATCTCCTAATGGTTTTTTCTGAATTGTTTCTATGTTTAGATCCCACATGTACATTTTGGACAATAAAGAGGCCTAGATTTGCTCCATGAATATTGGAGGGTCGTATCATGCGGTTGTATCCCCAAAATTGAAACACCTCGTACACTCTAGGTAGTTGTTGATCACTCTAGGCCAATCACAATATAGTCGATGATCAAATGTCTCTTTGTAAATTGATCTCAAACTCAAGGGAAATTCATCATCTCCATCACATTCATTCTCATATGGTATGTATTCCACCTTCCATTTGTCTTTAAGAAAATTATGTATCTTTAAACTGGTTCTAGTTTTGTTACTTGTTTTCATCAATTCCTCATCTTCCGAGCTGGTATATTGGCACATATTTTTGTTAGATGTATCATCTAATAAATGATCATTTCCCTCTAGGCTAGAAGTCAGTGATCCAGGAAACTTTAAACCAAGGACTTTATCTTGCAAGTATCCATTAAGAAAAAATTTAGTTATTGAAATGATATAAAGCAATGTTTAAACAAAGTATACATGTTATTCATATCAAATTGGAAAATTCCTTACCACAATTCCTATTGGATTTGAATTGATTGTAGGAGGCATACTACTGAATGGAAGCTCATCATATATGTAATGTCTTTGTATAATCACTCATTGGAATTTTTTCTTTCCATGACATACAAAACATCCACAAACAACAATTTTCTCAAAGTATTCATCCCATGTCCTATAGTACTGACCAACCTCTTGTTCAGTGCAATCATTTTTCATGTTTGTAGGATCCATTGTCATAACCTCTTCCACCCACTATCCTCTATGTGATTTAACAGTTTTAGGTCCATGTCCACATACATATCTTGTTATTTTTCTAGTTGAATGCTCAAGCTCTACATTTTCTCCAATCTCCATCTAAAATAATCAAACAAAATGCATTAATTTATGTTAAGATTGGATAATACATTATAAATTTCAATAATACTATGAAAAAAGATGGACGTATCACAAAATTCCATCAAATGTCCTGATGTCCCACTTCATCTATCGTGTCCTCATTTAATATGATGATCTGTTGTTATGGCCTCATCTGGCCCTTATAATACACAACATAGTAAATAATTTTTAGTAACTAATTATATCATTTCAACGAATATGCTATCCAACACAAAACCTTACTTTAGTCATATATTTGACATATTGATATCATGTTTTGGCCATCTTAATTTTTAAACCTTTCCCTTAATCGTAGAATCACATTTAATCACCATTCTTGTGTATTTTCAACTAATAAGTTTGACCTTAGAGGCCTCATGGACATAAAAATGACTTTATCTCCTTTATGTTGGAGAATTTGTGAATTCATAAACACATTCCTCCTTTGGTTGTGGTTGCTTTCTCTTACCTATATTGTATCTGTAGATTCTATTGTCATATCTATTTCCACCCACTTTCCTCTCTTTGATTTAGTAGTTCTACATCATCTACATCCTCTCTCTATGGCCTCCTCAGGATCCTATAATATATGAAAATACTCACATAACATATGTGCACCAATAGCCAAATATATATGATAATACATGATAAATGATCTATCAATAATATATTAAATAAGGGTGGGTTAATGGGATCAAAGAGATTACACAAAAAATCCCAAACCCTAATCAAGATAATAGCAATGATACATAAAGGTAAAAGTAATTATGCATATTCAAAAAATTAGCTCAAAATTTTTCATGTGGTAAATAGTTGGGGTATAGAGTTTATATTTTAGGGTTTGATAATTTTCATGTCTATAATTTAGATTTTAGGGTTTAGAGTTCAAGGTAATTGATTTTTTTGAAAAAATGCAACTAATCGAAGAAAAAATATAATTTTATTAATCTAACATTAATATTGAAGGTGAACATGCAAAATACCTCCACCCTTAATGTCAAGCCTTTGAAAATCTATGCAAATTGGGTTGTCATGTCTACTAGTATTCCATATTTCTCTCTATTCAAAAATACAATCAATATCTATTTCTATATCATGCATCCTACTTAAAATACAAAAAATAAATAGTGAAAATTATTTAATATTATTATATTAGATAAAATAATAAGTAAATGTCTCTTCTTGAAAGTAAAATTTGAAAAAAAAAATTAGTTTGTTCCAAAAACAATAAAAAATATCTTCATTTAAAAGTTAGCTTCAAATGAAGACCCACTTCCAAGCAAAATACATCATTTTGTACTTCTAGGCACTAAATTAGGCACACTTTGTGCCACCTTTTTCTTCCCGAAAAGATTACATTTAGCGCTAAACGTTGGAACTAAAGTCGGCATTAACTATGCTGACTATAGTGCTAACTAATTAATGAAAAAAAAAACTTCTCACGTGAAGGAAGAGATGAGAGGAGAAAAAAGGGAGAAATGTTGCTTGAAGGAAAAGATGAATTGAAGAGCATTGCCTAAAGGAAGAGATGAATTGAAGAATGTCATGTGAAGGAAGAGATGAGTTGAGCATAATTTTGTATGTGACATCTTGGGAACTTGCATTTTGAAGAACTTTTGAGTATTTTGATGAATTAAAGACTAGGGTTTGCGTTTATTGCATGTGGATTCCTTTCATCATTAGCCTTGGGTTTTCATTGGGTGTAACCTATGTGATTTACTCTCGATTTACCGAATCAAGGTATGAATTCCCCGCCATTTCACTATCATGTGCAATGAAGGTTTCAATAGATTTATTTTTTGAATGGTGATTCAAGGTACATCTTGTGTTTTGTATTGAAATTATGAATTTGAGCTTGTTCCATTTCCTTTGTGCGTGGGTTTTGAGTGGTTTGTCATTTATGATTTGGTACCAAGTAGGGATTTTGACATGGTCATTATTGAATTCTCTGTGTATATTCGAACTGTGATATAAATTAGGGCATCATGATGAGTTAAGGAAATTGTTTCATACCTGAAAGTGTGTACTTTGTTTTCCTCCATAGACTAGATGAAAATAATTTTCCCTAGTTCGCTTCAAAATGTCAAGTAATAGAGGGAAGGGAGCAAAGGGAGCAAACTCTGGCCAAAATGAGGTAATTCATTGTCAATTTATAAATTTATAAATGTTTCCATTATTTCTTTGATTTTTAGTTTTTAGTTGTTTATTTCCAAATTTAAAAGAAGAAATTTATTTTATATATATAGGGACATGAGACTAACAAAGATAAAGATGCATTGGCTTCCATTTTGGGGCTAGAGGTGGTGAAAAAATTGGATGGTGTGGACTTAACAATGAATGCTAGATACATAGAAAAATGATCTAGTAAAGCCCCTAAAACATTGCAAACAAATCAATTGTGTCAAAGGGAATCAATTGATTCCCCAACCAGACCTAGATTGAGAAAAAGATCCATGAGGAAATCAATAAAAATAAATATAAGAATGTGGAGTAGGGAGCATAGATTTCCAATATCCTAGCCACTCTTGGGACATAGACTTCTTCCACCATGCCATGTTTTTCATCTTGCTTTGGTAGCTATGATACCAAGATAGAATATGATGTGGTTTTAGGGGAAGTACGAATGACATATGCTGGAAAAATGTTTGTGAATAGGTTGGAGGAATCATGCCTTCAATGGTTCAAAGACCATCTACAATTTCCATTCTCAAAGATACCCATGCACCTGCAAAAATTAGTTATCCATGACATGGAAACTGAATTTGGCATAGGTTGGTTTGTAAAGAAGTTAAAGCTGTGAATGTCTCAAAACTACAAGAGGTTTTGGTGCAACCAAACAAAGAAGATAAAAAATCTCTCTTCCGAGCTAAGGCTCAAATAAAGGCCAATTGATGTAAGTGTGAAAGTATGGAAAGAGCTTGTAAAAGAATATGAGAAGTTTGATGCATGGAGGAAGTCTGGTGAGGAGAGTATGTTGGTATTTGAATTTTCTCATAAGATTATATAAAATTTATTAAATGATTTTTAAATTTTATTTGTGCATAGTTATATTGAATTATTATATGTTTTAGGACAAGGCCTCCAAGGCTAGGCTTAACAAACTTTATGCCACACATCATAGTGGCTAGAAACATTTACAGTCCTTGATCTATACATTTGTAAGTATATTTAATATGTTAAATGATATTTTTTCTTATTTCCTAGGAAAAATTAAATGAATGCATATTAATTAGTTTAACTAGTCCATGTGCCATGTTTTGACAGGAGGAGAAATATGGCCACCATCCAAAGCAATTTGAAAATGAAATGTTACAAAGAAAAAATTGGACCAATTTTGTAATATGGATGGAGAACAAGGTATCAATAGTTGAATTTAAATAACTTAGTTCGATATTGTTGTGTTAATATGTCAATTTTCATTTCTTGTGTTCAATTGTTTATTGATGCATAGGATGAGTTCTAAAGTGTTTATCTATTGGCCCTTCTATTTCTATTTCTAATGCATATTCCATGAAATCACCTATGTCATACCTTACAACCTTGTAGTATTCCACTTGATGTTTCAAGTGCTCAATTTCCCTCTTATGCCCTTCTATTTCTCATTTCATTTTAAGGATGTTTGATTCATTTGCTTATGTTGTGGCAATAATTGCTTGCACACAAGCCTATGACTTGTATGATGATAAGTGTCATCAAAATGACTATTTAACCCCTTGACTATTTAAACTCATGAATACTTCAATGATATCCTATTCATGCTCTTTACCAACTGTCTTTTGAATGCAGCCTTATCATGCATAATACTCACTCTTGTTGTAGCTTATTTCATTTTCATGGTGTCTTGATAAGGAAAGTCCACTATACTCTGCCTTTGTAATGATAGTCTTTTCTCTCTGTGCGTTTAATTGAAATCATCGAGTCTTTATACACCCTTTGTTGTTGAACCCTATCACTACATCCAAAAAGCCTTCCACAAGGCATAAGACATGAATGTGGATTCTAGTCTTTTGTATCATCATCATAAAAAATATTGATTGACTGGACTATTCTTTCACTTCACAAACCTACCCCCTTATGTATATTTTACAATTTGTCCTTTTTATGCATATTTAAGTTGTGATATACATTTAACTCCATCATTCAAGTAATCTATATCAAATGAGTCTACCAACACTCTAGAATGGTCTAGGAAACTATTGCATCCATCTTCATGTAAAATGCATGGCATGATCTCCTCAT
Source organism: Sequoiadendron giganteum (assembly GCA_007115665.2). Taxonomy (NCBI): domain Eukaryota; kingdom Viridiplantae; phylum Streptophyta; class Pinopsida; order Cupressales; family Cupressaceae; genus Sequoiadendron; species Sequoiadendron giganteum. The sequence goes on along the minus strand of CM021104.1, from coordinate 266,167,241 downwards.
GAAGACAAGAAACACCACTGGAATTCTCCTTTCAACTTTGCATCTCATGCTTTCCCTTTGAATATCTGCTCTACTTTCTTGTTCTTCAATTTTTTGAATGCACTGTATACCTTGTGTCTTGTGTAGAACCCTTTATGCTGACCCTAAAACCCCCAGGTTCAAAAATCATGTATGATCTACCATTGTAATACGTTGTCCATGACATACCCTTAGTTTGAAGATTGCACTCTTCCTTTTTCCCATTATATTTTCTTAACAATGTCGTCCTTCTTCCACTTTGACAGGGTGCTTCTTCATCTTGAATCATTTTTCATTGTTTCTAATCTCAAAACCCTCATTTCTACCATTGTTTCTCTTGTCATAAACCATTTTTATTCTCTGCCCAAACATTTAGAGCTACCTAAATAAGAAAAGCTATATGAATGTCTTCTATTGAGGCATATCCTACCATCCTTCATGAAAACCTTATGATAGTCAAGGACACACTAAGATATGGTTTTATTATTTTCCTTGCTACCTATGCCTCTAAAGGTGTTCCTACATGAATTTCATTTGAACAAGTTACACTTGATAAATGTGTAACTAGGTTGCAATAAGTTAGTTAATTGGACCTATGGCTCAAGAATGTGCTGAGTCTCACAAATCAAGGTCAATTCTAACAATATTAAATGATACACACAAGCCACCACATAAGTAGTATTTGGATGAGTATGTTTTCTAACAAAAAATAAAGTACAACTGTATTCATTTGTGATGATGTTTGCATTAATGAGGATGAAAAGCTTAGCCCTCAAGATTTTCTTGAGCTTGGTATGAGCATGTTGTAGTTTGAGAATTTTAGTCATTATAAGAGATCAATTTTTGATTCATGTGAGGAATGCCTTGCACTTGAGAATGTTTTCTCTGATTGAGAATTGAGTGAAGCTTTACAAGAAAGTGAGGAAGAGATAATTTTAGTGTTCTTATTTGTAGCATTGGTTATCACTCAATAGAGGGTGATGAAGATTGTTCAATTGAGGGGCAAGTAGAATAAATTTGTATTTATTGGAATGGTCTTCCTAGCTTTGATCACTAGCTTCCATATTCAAAAATTCCCAACCACCATCTTCAATAAATTTATCTAGATCATCAGTAATAGTAATAAAAATTGGCCACTAGTTCAAGTTCACTGTACTTTCATAATAATTTATATCCATGGAGTCCAACCATTCCTTGATGCCATCAAGCAAAGATTGAGGAATGGTGTCAATGCAGAGTACATCTCACTTGAAGTCTTTGAAAACAATAGCCATATCAAATGCCTTTTTCCCAAGCCCTACTCTCTCAAGGTTAACAATCTCAATCTCACTAATAGTGATTACTAATAAAGGTAATTCCACCAACTCTACCAAAAAAATTACCGTAGGAACAATAAAAGCAGACACTTTGAAAGTAACTCCATGAAAAACAAGATCTTTAAATGGTATATCAAACTCTAGTTCAAAATATTTTAGATGAGGCCACTCCCATAGCTCTGTTACTTGCTTGACAAATAATTGAAACTCTACATTGATTTTACTTTTCCTATCCCTCTCTTGTTGTTCTTCCTCAGTTTCATTAGGATCATAAATTGAACTTCTTGCACCTCCTAAAGTCTGGACCACATCCATTACCTCCACATAAAATTGGGCATCCTTGATCTTCTTGGTTCACACCATGATATGGTTATGCAAATGCAAATGAAGCAAAGTAATCATCTCCCTCTCCACTGGTTGGAATAATGAATGCTTAGTGTTTTTATACATGATATCAGCTCTCTCTTCTACTCTCATGGTTGAATACCAAAATCCATTATGGTGGGCCTCCAGAGTTCTAGTCATCTTTCTTCCTCTTCCACCAAATGTTGGAATATTTTACTAATGTTTATTAGAATTGTTGCATGTTTTACATCATTGGAATAATATATTAGCTATAATGTTTTTGAAATTTTATTCTAGTATGTGCACTTTGATATGATGTGGTATGATTATGGTTTTATTTCATATGTTGTAATATTAGATATATAACAAAAAAATGATATCAAAATGAAGAACCTATCAAATTGTATCATCCAAATATATGTTATCCTTTGTCTTTTACTTAAGGTCACAATCCATAATTCAAGTTGTATTTATTGGCATGGTCTTCCTAGCTCTGATCACTAACTTCCATATTCAAAAATTCCCAACCAATATCTTCAATAAATTTATCTGGATCATTAGTAATAGTCTTCAAAATTGGCCGCCAGTTCAAGTTCATTCTGCTTTCATGATCTACTTTATATCCATGGAGTTCAACCATTCATTGATGCCATCAAGTGAATATTGAGGAATGGCATCAATGTGGAGTACATCCCGCTTGAAGTCTTTGAAAATAATAGCCATATAAAATTCCTTTTTCCCAAGTCCTACTCTCTCAAGGTTAATAATCTTAATCTCACTAATAGTGATTACTAAGAAAGGTAATTCCACCAACTCTAACAAAAATTTTACCATAGGAGCAATAAAAGTAGATGCTTTAAAAGGAACTCCATGGAAACCAAGCTCTCTAAGTGGTATATCAAACTCTAGTTCAAAATATTTTGGATGAGGTTGCTCCCATAGCTCTGTTACTCGTTTGACAAATCCTTGAAACTCTGCATTGATTTTATTTTTCTTGTCCCTCTCTTACTGTTCTTCGTCAATTTCATCAAGATCATACATTGACCTTCTTTCCCCTCCTAAATTTTGGACCACATCCATTACCTCCACATAAAACTGGACATCCTTGGTCTTCTTGGTTCACACCATGATATGGTTATGCAAATGAAAATGAAGCAAAGTAATCATCTTCTTCTCCGCTGGCTTGAAGAATGCATGCTTAATGTTTTGATACATGATATCATCTTTGTCTTCTGATCTCATGGTTGAATACCAAAATCCATTAAGGTGGGAATCCATAGTTCTAGTCATCTTTCTTCCTCTTCCACCAAATACTGTCATATTTACCAACATTTATTAGAATTGTTATAGGTTTTACATCATTGGAATGA
>CM021104.1:266063550-266164092 GCA_007115665.2 Sequoiadendron giganteum | reverse complement strand
ATGGATTGTAGATCTAAAAATCTAGGACCGATCACCTTCCCTACAAAAAACATGTTAATGTCACTTGAATCCTATATCAAATCCATTAATACCTATTTACACATCCAAAAACAAGCACATGTTAGTGGAAAATCCCATTACAATGGTGCAGGATCCATGCACTTGTTTGTTAGAGCAACTGCTTAGAAAAAAAATGTAAACACATAGAAAAAAGCAACAACTTAGTTCCAAGAATAAATGCTCAAATTAGATAGCAAATGCTAACACTGCCAAAAGCAAGCACACAGGTCTTCAAGCAATAGTGTAGTTCCTAGTACAATAGTGCCATTCCCATGTCAATAGCATAGTTTTAAGTCAATAGCGCAGTTTTCTTGACAGCCAAGCGTGCAGGTTTTTAGGCAGCACATGAAAACTTTGTCAAGTGTGTTTCTAAGACCTGCAACTTAAAAATGTCTTAAATGAAAGTTAGAGGAGAGGACAAGGGTCCCACTAGGCATGCCAAAATGTGTGAGGGGGATAATGTTAGACCAGAAGATAGATGAAAACATGTCAAATCTAAGAATCTAAACTAAGATTAAACATATTAATCTAAGATCTAAACCTACACATACAAAATCAAACTAAGCTAATTTAACATAAATAAATGAATCTTTGATTATACAAATGAATGTACAAGAATAACAGTCTTACCATCTCGTAGTGGAGTGTATTCACCTAATGTTGGGTTGTTCTCATCACTGCGAAGCCTCCAAATTTTGTGTGCAAAATCTTGATGAGTGACTATTTTTGTTGGTTGATCGAACAAATGGTGAAGCTCTATCAATGGTGTTCTTGAAAACACTTCGTTGTTCAATGTATGTTAATTTTCTAATCCTTATTTGTGAGGAAAGGGGTTTTTTATATAGAAAATGAAATTTGAAATGGATGATCAAGATTGTGTTGAAGAATATCCAGATAGCGGTCGAAGTGTGTTGAGAGGATTTAGACATGAGAAAATTGTGCAAAGTTGATTGCACAATTTGGTTGATTGAGAAAGAGATTGACTAGTCAGGGATGTGATTGATCAATTAATAGATTTAGATTGATCAGTATGGATTTTGATATCTTAGTTAGGAATTTGATGGCTTAGTTAGGAATGTGATTGATTAGTTAATAGATTAGATTGCTCAGTTAACAATTTGGATTGATTAGTTAAAAAATTAGATTGCTTAGTTAGCAATCATAATTTACTCAATAAGAAAGTGGACGAGGAATATGAATTAATTGATTTAATAAATTAATTCCTTTTTGGAGTTGAACGTGCAAATCAAGTTTGACTTTTGCAAACAAAGTTGCATTAGTTTGATTTGATTTTTGATAATTGATTTGAATAGTTTGATCTAATTATTCAAATTTCAGAGGGAAAGTGTCGTAATTAAACTATTATTTAATAATTTAATCAACTTAGGGGAATAAGGTGATTTAGTGATGTAATTAAATAATTGGTCATTATTTAATCAATCAAGATGAAATAATGTGAGATTAGGACTATTTAACTGGTTGAAATGATGAAACATGAATTTATCAGGTAATGTTGTGTTATTTAATCAATAAAGGAATTAGGGTTTTTAGGACTTTATTAAACAAGTGAAATTAATTTAATTTTTCCAAAATGATGAAAAAGTGAATTAATTAAATAATGTTGTATTATTCAATTAATAGAGGAATTAGGGTTTTTGATTTTGTTTTGATGTGGTATGGTGTAGGAATGTTGTGGGATGATTCTTAGATGATCCAAGATATTGCAGGATAGTTTAAAGATGTTACATGATGTTCCAAGACACTTTTGAGTCATTCTGAGATGTTACGGGATAATTTCAAGTCATTTTGAGATGCTATGGAACAATTTTGAGTCATTTCGAGATGTCATGGGAAAATTTTGAGTCATTGTGAGATGTTATGGGATAATTTTGAGTCATTCCAAGATATTACGAAATAATTTTGAGTCATTCTGAGAAGTTATGAGAAAATTATAAGTCATTCCAAAGATGTTACAGGGTGTTTCGAGATGATGTTTAATATTGTTTGATGTTGTTTGAGGTTGTTTGATGCTATTCGATGTTGTTTGATGTTGTTCGATGTTGTTCAGGATGTGTGATAGGTGTTAAGTCAATTTCACATGTCTACACCTTCATCCAAAACTATTTGGAGTATGTGACTTCATAACTATCTACCCCTTTTGAAATAACTATTAAATACATTCCTTTATTCCTCCTCTCTCTGGAATAAGCTAGGTGAGGTGGTGGAGATATTAGCTCACATAGAGTGAAGTGTGGTGGAGTAGAGTTAAATTTTATTTATCTATGGTTACAAATAGTAGGGGAAGATGGTCCCATAAAGATATAGGGTCACTTGAGCACCCATATCTCTATAGATTATAAATAGGAAAATACATTCAATTGGTTATTGGTTTCTATCCATACAAAAAATATACATGCTATTGGTTAAGGAAGGAAAGGTGATCAAAATTAAAAGGATGAATTAGATGGGTCAAGGTCAATAAATTCATTGACCGATTTTCCATAGTACAAACATAATATGATTGATATACCTATTTGCAAGATTTTTCTAAATAGCCTACCCAAGATGCAAATGAATGAAAGAAAGCACATACAAAAATAATATAAAATTACCTTGAGAATTAGAATGAATGGTGTTGTAAGATTACAAAGGGAACCCTTTGGTTATATAGGCCAAGGTGAGGGATAAGATATCCTAAGATTATAACAAGTGTCTTAATCTTATGATATGAGACATAAAGTGGATAAGTATCATAAGATTGTGACATGTGATAAATATCCCATGTGGACCCTAAGTATACTTAAGTAATAAGGTGTGAAAAGAACCTGTAGTTTAGGAAAAAGTATCTTTTTTTAACACTTAATTTGAAAATAATAATAAATAAATGAACTTAAGGATGCCATAATATAGTGTTGTAATATGTTTTTTATATTCACATTAAGTTTATGGCCCTTTTATTTAAAATGGACTTAATTGAATGCCTTAGTTTTGGTGTTGTAAGGTGTACCTTTACACTTTTACACTAATCTAGGGCTTTATTAATTAATTGAGGTTCATTTTCCTTAATTGGCCTTTTTAATTCAAATCCAATCCTAATCAAATGCAAATTCTGAGGGATGAAACCCGACATTAATAAATGCCATTTCACAACACTTAACTTTGGAAGACGTGTGTCCTAGGTAAGTGACCTAAGACTCATTTTCCATAGGGTGAATGGGTCCTCACTTAGATCTGGGACCCTAATTTTACATAATCTTTAACATTAACAAATGTGTGTCCTAGGTAAGTGACCAAGGACCCATTAACCCTATGGTGAATCGTTCCTGACTCAGACATACGATCTCCCTTTTAAATATTTTTTTATGGTATTTTAATGATTTCAAATCTACAATTCAATGTCGGCTTGTGATATTTGAATTTTGGGAATTAATCTTAAAATATGTATAAATATAAGGTTATTTCACTATGTTTCACCTAGAAGATTCTATGCAAGCTAAGGATTTTCAAGAGAGAATTATAGAAGGATTCAAGAGTAGTTTCAAGGAATTTCAAGGGTAGATTTATTGAATATTATTGCAGCAATCAAGGTTCCTTTCATCATGTCAAATATTTCTTGCATCATGCATGTTGTTTGAGCTAATATGGTGATGGAGTGTTCAAGATATATTCAAGCATTCAAAAGCATTATTTCAAATCAAGTTTCATGATCAAGATCTAATTCATTGAGGTCACTTCACACTAGTTTTTATATTTTTTATCCAAAGCTTCAAATAAGGTTTGGTGAGTTGTTACATAGTGTTGTTCATTCATCATTCCTTCCATGATTTTCTCTTTCATTTCAAGGTTTAATTACCAAAATGGGGTTTGACCAAGGCAAACCCCCATTCCCTAACAAAACAACATTTTTTCTCTCTTTGATGTATGATTGTAGGTTTTAGGTTGAAGATCCTTTAAAGAGAAAAATTGAAGAAAGTTGCAAGAAAAGTTTCCAACTCATAGAAACTCTTCTACAAGATTTGTTTTTGGTTGTTCAATAGTGAACTACTAGAGTCTGGGAGTGCAAATCTAGTAGAAGAGAACCCAAAAACTAATTTTCAAGAACCCTAGCCAAGACCCATTCACCATAGGGTGAATGAGTCCTTAGCGACCTTCAAAAAGTGACTTTTGGTGAAAGGTACACATCCTTTTCCCCTTTCCAAATTTTCCTTTTGATTACTGTTTTAGTCATATTTAATTGTTGTTCTTCATTTCCATTTTATACCTTACATTTTGAATGAAATAAGGGAAAATAGGTCTTTATGGTGAACTCATTCATCACTCCACTATTTTTTCTTTGTTTCAGCAAAATGAAACATAAAAAAAATAGGATAGGAAAGTTTCCCAAAATGAAAAAGTGAAGCCAAAGAGGGAAAATGGGTCCTATTCTTCCATTTTCATTAGGAAATGAGATTCACACCAATAATTGACTTACAACCCTTAGGTGAGTCAACCCAAGATGTGAATCTACAAATTTTTATTTTATGCAAGGACGTGGGGTCCCTAATAAACCACACTTTGGGGACAAAGATTAAAAATAACAAATAAACTTCAAATTATGATCCATAAAGTGCATTTAGAAACTTGAACATAAAATTGATTGAACCTATAGCCTTTAGGGGGAATTTGGAAGGGAGAAATGCTATGTATCTCTCTCTAAAAAAAAGTCAAGGACCATTGAGGGCGAATGGGTCTTGGCTAGGGCTCCTAAAAAAATCTATTTCTAGGTTTTGTTCTACTATGTCTACACTCCCAGATTTCTAAATCTTGCAGTTGGAAAGTTGAAAATAATTTTTTTAGGTCAATTTCCGTGATTTCACAAGAAAGGTGACAACTTTGACAAATTTGCAACTTTCTTCATTTTGTCTCTTCAAATGATCTTCAAACTAAAATATTATTTGAACCTTGGAATGTAAGTCTACAAACTTGCATGAATTGGCTTCAATGAATGTAGATCTTGATCATGAAACTTGATTAGAAATAATTTCCTTAAATTCTTGAATAAATCTTGAACTCTACATCACCCTATTAGCTCAAACAACATGCATGATGCAATAAATCTTTGACATGATGAAATGAATCTTGATTGCTACAATAATCTTTAATAAATCTGCCCTTGAATGCCTTGAAATTGCTCTTGAATTCTCTCTTGATCATAAATCTTCTATCATAAACTTGCTCATAAATTTGCTACGAAGTCTTAGGATGAAACATGGTGAAATGACCTTATATTTAAACATATCTTAACATTAATTCCCGAAATTCATATATCACAAGTTGACATTGAACTATGGATTTGAAATATTTGAAATACTGCCAAAGACATATTTTAACAGGGGGTCCTAGGTCTAATTGAGGACCCATTCACCATAGGATGAATGGGTCCTAGGTCACTTACCTAGGACATACATTTCTTAGTGTTAAACATTATGTTAAATTAGGGTCCTAGATCTAAGTGAGTATCCATTCACCCTATGGAGAATGGGTCCTAGGTCCCTTACCTAGGACACACATATTCTAAAGTTATGTGTTGGGTAAAAGCACAAAACTGTGTCACACTTTCAACCAACTTATCAGCACAACTTAATTTGAGTATTTCTAACTAAAAATCAATTTTAGTCAAACATATGATCTAGTAAGATTAATTCTAGCTAAGTTGGATACTTCCACAACTTTCTCAACTAAAATTGTTGGCTAAAAATATATGGAGCACCACTTTGAGTTCAATTTACCAAAAAAATAAAATTATTTTAAAAACTTGAAGTTTCAATAACTCTTACTAACATAAATAACATTTAAAAAAAATATAAATACCCTTTTGTAGATCCATAAGTGTAGTTTTCAAAAATATATTTCTTTTAATACTTTAATTATTATAATTTTTTTATTTTTTATTTTTACTAAAAGTAGGTTGATTACCATGCCAAGGAAAAATACTAAAACTTATTAAAAATTTGAAAAAAATATGATGCACTAGATAAAAGAATCTATTTCAAGATGGTATAATTTTTTTTCATTTTAGATAATTATTTAATATGAAAGTTGGCATTTGATGGAGACAACTATTTTTTGATTCGTGCACATTTTAATATTTATTTAAAAATATATATTTATTAAAATTGGAAAAAAATATATCCATACACTAAAGTTTCAAGTTATAAATACACACAAAGAAATTGAAAGGAAAAAAAATTACTATAAAAAGTTTGACGTCTCATGTAACTTCATTTTCCAACATTTTATCAGCAACTAAATTATAGTGTTAATTTATTAAAAACTAGTTTAAAATAATTTTTTAATTTATTTTTAAAAATACAAACATAAAATATACTAAAATGTACATATTTTACTATTTTACATCATTTCAAAATTCAAAACATATATACCAATTTTTAGTGATTCAAGTTTAAAAATTGGATAAGTGTTAGTTGTTTCCTTTATAAAGTGTGACACAACTTTGTGCTTTTACCCTATTGTATAATGGAATTTATGAATGTTGGGTTTTATCTCTCAAAAACTGTAATTAATTAGGCTTGAATTTGAATTAAAGGGGCCAATTAAGGCATTATTAACCTTAATTAATTAATAAATCCCTAGATTTGTGTGAAAGTGTAAAGGTGCACCTTACAACACTAAAAATAAGGCACAATTAAGTCCATTTCAATTAAAAGGGCCCTAAAATTAATGTGAATATGCAAAATACATATTACAACACTAAATTAAGGTATAATTAAGCCCATTTATTTATTATTCATTCCCAAATTAATTGAAAAAGAGATACTTTCTCGTACACTACATTTTACCCCCACTTTAGTGTGAGGATGAGTGCAAGCAAAAACTCACACTAAAGTAAACATTCAAGACACTTATGTATGCATTAATGAAAAAGATACATAATCATACAATACCAAAGACTAGGAAGATCAAGCCTAAACGGTCCAATCGGTGTGGAACACATCTAAGCCATAGATTTTTGTGCTCACTTTAGGGTAGTGGAATCTTAGGCTATCCACTAAGTGAGTATCCCAAAAGGGTGGAAAATGAGAGAATCATATTAGGCTCCCATACCATATCAAAGCTATCCTCCTAACAACTTCAATAAGGCACCACAATGCTAGGAAAGTCTCCATAGGAAAGCAAGGTGTGTTATGCTAGGTGGCCTTGAATATAGAGGTTTGAGTTTCATAGGGATTAACAAGCCACGTTATGCCAAACACCTATGAACAAGGCAAGGCTCCATAGGCAAGAAAGGTGTGGTATGCTTGGTGGCCTTGAATTTAGGATTTCGAGCTTCAAAAGGTGACTTTTGATGAAATGTACACATTGTTTCCCACTTTCCAGATCTTCCTTTTGATTATTGTTTTTGTTAGATTTAATTATTGTTCTTCAATTTCATTTTATAGCATACATTTTGAATGAAATTGGGAAAATAGGTCCTTTGTGGTTTATCAGTCCTATTTTGGTAAACTACACCATATTTTTCTTCATTTTATTTTGGCAAAATAAACATGTGCTTATCTTAGAACCACTTACAAGACAACTTGGTAATGATAATGTTTCACAAAAACTGAGTTACAATATTTTTGCTCATTCATATAACACTAGGAACAACCCACAATAACAACAAACAAATCCAAAATCCCTCCCATTTCCTCAACTTATCTTACCTAGTACTCCTCATTTTCCTTTACAAAGTGGAAAGGAGTATGATCTTGTTGAACAACTTCAAAATACTCTTGCTAAGATATCCTTATGGGATCTTATTCAAGCCTCACCTAGTTATCATAACATGCTTCAAAATGATTTACAACAAGTTCCTACCCCTCCTAGTGTTCAACCAAATGATGTGGTAGCCCAAATTCAACTCTGGTCAACTTAGATAGTACTTTCCATCAGGATGAGTTACCTTGGTTAGAAAAGAAAAAACAAAATGAAGCATTCATGATAATAGCCTTGATTAATCAAATGACGATAAAGAAAACTCTTTTTGACAATGGTTTGGCCCTTAATGTGTGTAGTGGGAGCCTTTTGGAGAAGATTCATATGAATAATATTGACATATTACCTGATTCTTTATCTATCCATGGGTTCAATAACATAGACAAACAACCACTTGGAGTCATCACATTATCGATTAAAGGGAAGGTAATGTTTCTTACAAACTCTGATCCATGTTATGCCTCACGATATTTCCTATAATCTTCTTTTATGAAGGCCATGGATTCATGCAATCAATGTGGTGCCTTATACTCTTCATTGTAAAATGAAGTATGTCTACAACAACAAAGTATATATACAATCAAAGATGATCTTAAGCCTTACAATATTTTACAACTTGAGAAAGACAAGAAAAATCCTTTGAAAAAATTGACACTAACTATACAAGTGGAACATGTGCAAGAGAAAGAAAAAGAAGCATATTGAAGAAGTTATGATCTTACTAAAATATGATTGGGGTTCCTTGGATTTCATACCTACATTCATGGGAGAATACAAGATCACAAAAAAGAGTCTAAAAAGGGAAACAAAAAAGAGGTAATTTCAACACAAAATTTTTCACCCTTTGAAAGCATCCAATTCACCACTTTAGAGACGAAACAAATTATACAAAACACTTTGATGGAGTTGATTATGAACAACCACTGGGTTCAAAATAAATGAAAAAACTTTATGGAAGAGGTTATGAACTTCTGAAATAACTTGGGTATATTGGAAAAGGAAGTGGTGCTAGAGAACAAGGTATTTGTGTCCCTATAGAGCCTAACATGCAAGAAATTACTATTGGTATTGGTTATTGTCCTTCAAAAGAAACAAAAGTATCAAAAAGACCTTCACTCAATATCAACACTCTTACAAAATATTCTTCAAAGCCAACTTTAACTTTGGTGCATCATAAACTAATAGATACTACATGTGGGAATATCTCATTAGATATGCATCAAGTTGATACTTCGTTTACTCGTTATAATAAATAACATTAGTTGTTGCTCCTTATCATGTGGTAGTTGTAGTATCATAATATATTTATTACCATGCATGAGGGCATAAATTTGGTTTGATGCAATCATATTTTTCTTTTTGCAAGGAGCAACATATCATCATCCATTCTTAGATCATCCTTTTCCTACACTTAGTAGGGGCAAGGGGTTAGGTAGCCTTGTCCTAGCTTCAGAACTTTATGTTGTCCCTTTGGCTAGTTGTCCTCCTTCCACATACTCTAAACAAGATTGGGATGAAGATGACCTGCTATAGGTTGAATCACATGTGCCTTACTAGTATTTTTTCTTTGTTTTCTTTTTCATGTCTCTTTATGTGATTGCATGTACATAATGTGATCCCTAGTACTGTTCTATTTGATGTATCTCTCTCTTCATGTGCATTACTATATTTTTATTTACATTCTTCTCTATGTCATAAAAAAATTATGCTTTTTTCCATGTCTTGTGTTTTCCTTTTTGGGATGACATAAGGTGTCAAGACATTTAGGTCTCTTCCATGTTGACCCAAAAATATTTTTCTTTGTTTTCACTCTCTTTGTGTCATTCTTCTAGTTCTATGAGTATTTGGGGAATGATGACATTTCTGAGCTATATAACATTGTAGCAAAGAAATATAGACCCTCAATCCGTAGATCCTCTATGTATTTTTGGGGGCAACCCCTCCTTCCTTTTTCATGGTGTAGCTTTATTTCAAAAAAATATGACTTGGCATAGGGCTTTCTGAGTAAGCTCTCATGTCTTAGGATTGAACATTGGCTACTTTAAAGTAATTTCTCACAAAAATTGTGTTAGAAAATGCTTTAAAGTGGGGGCATACATCAAAAATATCTTTCAACATTTTTTATGTTTCATGGTGCAACTTTATTTTTTCTTGTGATGTGCACTTTTTCTTGGTGGTGTCATTGGATTTGATGTCCTCCAAGAGTGCAATATTTATTAGTGTATGACTTTCCTCTTAGTGGTGATGCGATGTACTACATTCCCTAAGTTGTGAATATTTTACTCTTCACTTGTCCTCTCTTGGAGACATTAGGCACAATATTAATTAAGAAGACCTTACATGAACTATGCAAAATCCCATTGAACAAAAAACTTTTACTAGAATTATTGTTCATAAGTGTTATCATAATGCAAATTGTTAGCCTTATTAAGATTGAACCCTAAATTCAAGGATACCAAGCATAACACACCTTGGTTTCGTATGGAGCCTTGCCTTGTTCATGGGTTTTTAACATAACGTAGCTTGTTAAGCCCTATGCAGCTCAAACTCTAAATTCAAGTCCACCTAGCATAACACACCCTGCTTTCCTGTAGAGCCTTGCCTAGCATTGTGACACCTTATTGAAATGGTTAGGAGGATAGCTTTGATATGGTATGGGAGCCTAATATTATTCTCTCATTTTCTACCCTTTTGGGATACTCACCTAGTGGACAACCTGAGGTTCCACTACCCTAGAGTGAGCATGCACAAAAAACCGATGTCTTTGATGTGTTTCACATTGATTGGACCATCTAGGCTTGATCTTCATGGTCTTTGATGTTGTATTATTGTGTATATTTGGCATTGCTGCATACATAAGTGTCTTGAATGTCTACTTTAGTGTGATTTTTACATGGGTTCATCCTCTCCCTAAAGTGGGGGCAAGATTTAGTGTAGGAAAAAGTATCTTTTTTTCACACTTAATTTGGAAATAATAATAAATAAATGAGCTTAATAATGCCTTAATTTAGTGTTGTAATATTTTTTTCATATTCACATTAAGTTTAGGGCCCTTTTAATTAAAATGGACTTAATTATTCCTTATTTTTGGTGTTGTAAGGTGTAACTTTACGCTTTCACACTAATCTATGGCTTTATTAATTAATTGAGGTTAATTCTCCTTAATTGGACCCTTTAATTCAAATCCAAGCCTAATTAAATGCAAGTTCTAAGGGATAAAACCCAACATTCATAAATTCCCTTTCAAAACACTTAACTTTGGAAGATGTGTGTCCTAGGTAAGTGACCTAGGACCCATTTTCCATAGGGCGAATGGGTCCTCACTTAGATCTAGGACTGTAATTTTACATAATATTTAACATTTACCAATGTGTATCCTACGTAAGTGGACAAGGATCCATTCACCCTATGGCGAATGGGTCCTCACTTAGACCTTGTTGGTTATTTTTTAAGAACCAAGCTGATCTTCAAGGAAGCCTATGGAATTTTCCATCTCCAATCATTAGCAACCTAAAGGGATTGGCCAACAAATGAGTGAAAGAAAAAATTCTTTCCTCCTACACTTTGGGCTCTACAAGACTTGGGAGGGTGATCCCATAGTGCACTTAAAGACCTCTGCACCAAATGACCGAGTGCATTGTGAATAATAGATAAATTATCATGTAATGGCTCAATAAATGGAATATCTCAAAGAAGCTGGCTACTCCTTAACAACACTCAAAATTTAGAGCATGAGAATGGAGAAAATTAAAAAAAATAACAATAGTTGCAATTCATTTGAAATTTTGTTTGTAGAATTGAATTGCTACTGAAATGATTAACAAAATTATCATGAACACACAACCCAGATCAGTGCCTTAACCTAGGAACAAAGTCAATCTCAATACATACACAATTTGACAACAAATGAACACATAGTATTATTTAAGCATTGATAATATTGCATTACAATATCACCTCCATTATATCCTTGACCATAACTTCTTAAAAAGATCCCTGTACTCGATTTACATGAACCTATAGCTTCATCCAAGCATTTTCATTAATTCCTTGAATTAAAAGCAAAGACAAAACTATACATCCACTGAAAATCAATGAAGACAAATAAAATAACCCTTGATCAATTTATTTATAATCCATGAAACAAGTACAATAGGAGATAAATTTCCTTGAATTTAAACCATTTTCCATTCTATTACTAGTATTGTTATCAAAAATTACATATGCCTATTGACAAACTCAAAACCTGAGACAAAACTCCAAAATGCTCTTTGTATTCCTTTACAAAATCCCATGTGATCAATGAACAAGCAACAAACCCGTACTTCTAGCCTTGATTTCCCTCTTATAGAGATGAAGGAGCAAAACAAGCTTCAAGATAGAAAGTACACATGTCCCATTTCTATTGGACAATACAAAATATTCCCTATTGCAGTTATATTTGCATTTTCATATGGAAGGAAATATTACATGAGACAAAATCTACTCTTATTTTTCTCTAAGCATCACATCCCACCTTCCAAAAGGAACCTTTAAGCCAATGTAACAATATCCATGTGCTCATTCCTAGTCATAACTTCTATTTTTTTTAATTAACATGGCGACGAGGGCAAGAGGAAGGATGATGAAGGTGGGAGGATGGAATTTTGAATCTGTAGATGTTGTAGATGATGGAGGCACAAACAAATGGGACCCAAATGATGGTTCCTGACATTGTTTTTTCAAACAGAAGGACATTGGTGGTAAGTGGTGCAACTCTGTGAGCTCAAAATTTGCTAAAGGAGAGGACGTTGGGAGCTTTGTTGAAGATGTTAATGATCCTAAGTTCCTTTGGAATGTAGTGGTTATTGTGTTCTATTGGGGGCTCGAAATATCTACTAGAGATTTGGATGAGCTCTTTGGTGTTGTGTTGTGGAGGGGTGGTTCTTCTTATGATCAACATACGCCCTTTTTTTGCTTTGTGAATATTGGTTTGTTTGACCATAGAGACTTGTTAGGTGTGGGTGGGTTGAAGTGTGTGCTTCGCGAGTGCTAGGGTTTGGTGCTCTCACCCCCCTTGGATTTTTATTTGGGTCCTAATGTGTTGGTTGAGGATTGGAGACGTGAAGTGTGGTGCATGCCTGGGAAATTTGGGGTTTCTTGCCTCTGGTGTGTTGGATTTGTTTCAGTGGTGCCTACTGTGTGCAGGGTTAGTTTGGAATCTCTACCTACTCTGCATATGCCTCAGTTCTTGGAGGTGTGGTACATGCTCATGAGGAAATACTCTTGGAGTCTATTTTTGTTGATTGGGCTCTCTTGTAGAACTGTTATTTTACCTTTGTGGGGCTTCTATGATGCTGAGGAAAGCATGTCTAATGATGAAGCTTCAGTGGTGCTTGCTAGAAGTCAGATCTCTTTGGCTTCTTGTGATGCTCTAGTTATTATTCAGCTTTGTTTCCATGTTTTTGGGTACCCTTTGTGGTTGATTTGTCCATCTTTTTCAAAGGGGGTTATCATTTGTTCTTGGCTCTGGGTTCTCTCTTGAAGGAGCTCTCTATTTTTGTGTCTAACTTGGAAGTTGGATGAGGCTTTGAGATGGTGGAATGGGTTGGCATTTTCTTCATGCTCCTGCTCCCAATAGTTTCCTTGGCTAGTTGTGGAGGTCTTGGTTAGTCTCATGAGGGTGAAGCTGAATGGTTTATTTGCCTTTGGGACTCTATTGGATAGGTGGATTAACTTCCATGTTGCTTCTTTGGGAAGAAGCTTGGCTATTGAAGATGTCCCTTTTTCTTTTCATGTTGGTTTAGCTATGGTTTCTCTCTTAGAGATCTTGCTTGCTCAACCAAAGGATGGTGTGTCTGCTCAGTCTTCTGATGGTCTAGTTTTCTTCCATTTCCTTTGCTTTGTGTCTTCTTTTGAGGTGAAGAATGCTCTTGATGGTCAAGATTCATTTCCTATTGAGTTGGAGGTGGGTGCGGTGGAAGTGGTTGAAAGTCCTCTTTTATGGTTTCCTCTGGTGGTGTTCTTATTAAGGTGGAATTTTATCCTATTGAGGTGGTGCTCGAGGTTGTTGGATAGGTGTGTTATTGGTTTTTTGGGTTTTCACAACATCCTCTCCAATAGAGGGGAGCTCCTTCCTCTTGAGGTGAATTTGGAGTTGGTCTGTGTTGCATTTGGGAGTTTCAAGGGATGTTTCTCCTTTCGTTTGTTGGTGTTCTTGATTAAGGGTTTGGGTTTAATGTTGTCCTTTACCATTAAATTACCATTTATTTTATTGGGCTCTATATTGTTGATAGTGAGTAGATGGTTGGCTATAGTGTTGTTTCTTTGTTGCTAGTTTGTTTCTAGTGGATAATGGTTGTTGGGTTTATGGTCCCAGTTAAAACTAGGTTGTTGTAGGGTTTCAGGCCCTCACTTGTTTGTTTGTTGTAGCATGTAGTTATGTTTTTCTTTTAGAGGTTGTTGTGGATATGTTGTTGGTCTATGGTGTATCTTGGTTGCAGCTTGCTTTCCTTTGTACTGGGTTCTAGGCCCCATAAAAACCCATTTTTTACCCTTAATCAACAAAATATCCTCATGCTCTAAAATTGTGTCCATGTATTCTAATACATGAATGAAAGAAAGCATAAAATATAGAAAAGAATAAAAGAAAAGAGATCCTGCACGTCTACATTCCTGTCATTAAATTTAAATTGGGGAGAAAATAATATTTTATCTATACTTTAGAAAAATTGTAATCTATACTGGTTCTGGGCTATGCATCGTGTTTCTCCCATTCGTTACTCACCATATTTGGAAAATTAAGAATAAAATTATTCACCATCCCACCACTATAGCTTAATCCTCAAGAACATCCAAATATTTATCTTTCTAGGATTGAAATTATTCTTCTATAGGCCAATCAAATGTAATGATATTATCAGCCTTTTTCCTATAAGGAACATATTTTGTGATAATTTGATTAGCCTCCTTATCAAACTCTTTTAAAGAAATTCAAGCCTGGGCAAGCATATCCATATTCTTCTTCAACATGCTCATATTATTTTCCTTACAAATCTTAGCTACTTGATCTAAGATTATTTAATTTGCTTCTTTCTTCCACTCCTGTAGGGATTTAATATCACCACTATTATTTAATATGTCAGGAAAAGGCCATGATGTATCTCATGAAATTTCTTTACCAACTCCCTTATATTAGCCTCCAATGGCTCAATATTCCCATAGAATTCTTGGATTCCATTCATGGTTTTAAGGGTTGCTTGGATCTTCCCAAGTTTATTTACCTCATGCTTAGACCCTACAACCATTAACCTTAAGTCCTACAACCTAGGGATCCATTTCTCCATAAGTGGAATGGATACCTCCTTGTCAATATCAAAATTTTTCATCGCATTTACCATTGAGAAGTAATTAACATGAAGGCTAATTAGTCTTCTATCAACCCTTCTATTCAGATGCTCTAGGACTATAGTTACAATTTTCAAATTGCTTCCAAGTATCTCCCTATCATGCTAACATTCCTTTTCTTCATATTCTTTCAACTTTTGGAGTAGTTGTTCCTTGCTGATGTCTTTTTCTTGTGGTGCACTTGAGGTACTTAGTCCCTCTCTAGAAATGGGCACATTTCCCATATTTTAGGGCACAATTTCCCATGAAGAAATTATAGGAAGTGTAGTGGTAGTAGTTGTTGGCTCTTGAGAGCTAGAGGGAGATGTATTATTAGTTTCCCTTGGCTCACTTGACTGTAAATTTTGTAGTTTCTTCCTTCAACAATTCCAATTCAATATGTAATTACATTGTTTGTTGTTGATTCTTTCCATAATCAACAAGAAAATCATTATACTTTTTTCTAAACTACTCCTTCTCAGTTGTAACCGATTCAACAATTGCCCTAGTGAATTGAGCAACATTCACTGACATTATTGCAAACTCAATTTATGAAGTATCATAAACTATTTTTTATAATTAATCCCCCCTATAATCTGTAGTAGGCTCTGTAGTATTTGGCTTTTTAGTGTTGGGGGCTAGGGCCTAGATGGCCAATGTATCCCACTACTCACTGAATGTAGATCCTTACAATGAAATAGTAGCTTATTCCTTTGAATTGTAGAGAGGTCTATCATATCTTTTCATAGTATCAAATGATATAGAAAAAGACAAATCCCATTCAGGTAATAAAAGAATTCCACTTTTTCTTACCGATGTTATACCTTCCTCAATATTTATTTCTTGATATTTCTCTTTCATTTATTTTATTGCCTAGCCCTAGATGACTGCATCAGGTAGCTCAAGATGGATGCTACATTTTTATGCAATTTTAGCAACATATTAATCCTTCTTCACCCTCAAAAAAAATTCCATGAAGGCTTTGGACTTCACAAAAGAATCACCATCCATAAATTTTGTACACACTTCTTCTCTAACATCATTTTGGCTATTTAATCGAGTGAGGTTATCCTTGCTTAATCTCAGAACAAGCTGTTGTGGAAAAATCTCCCTAGGTGGAGAAGGAATTCCTTGTTGCATCTCCTCCTTAGTGACCAAGATCACTTCCTTAGAATGTTCTTCATAATCCACCAAGCTAGCTAATAGAACCTTTTATTTCTTCAGAGGTGGCTCTCCTGGTGGTGATACTTGTGTTGGTGGAGAGTCAATATCAATAAATTCAGGCCCAGTTGACCAAGGGGGAGATGGCAATGGAATTTGTGGCACTAGCGAAGGACTTATTTTCTTCTCTGGTTGAGAAGAGGTAGTATTTGTATCCTTTCCCTTCAGTTTATTCCTCTTTCTTTTGAAAACAGTAACCATCTTTTCCTTGGAGGGCTAGTAAGATGGCCTTTCTTCCATCACAAGGGTTTCCCCCTCATCATGCTATTCTACTATAATGTCTTTTCCCTTTTCCTGAATCAGTATCTTACCTTTTAGGTGCCCAACCATTGTTTCAAAATTCTAAAAAACATACTCTATTCTTTTCATTTCATTAGGGATTTCAATAAGCACATTGAATTGTTGATCCTTTTCTCTTATTTCCCTTTGCAATTTATTAAAAGAAATCCAATTTTCTTTTCTATCATTTTTCCTCTAAAAGTCAAAGATTTTTTCGATCACATCTTATGGGAAACAGAAATTATGAATACATTTTGATCTTTCGATCCTCATTTTCAACTATGCCATGAATCCTTTGAGATCATGGTTCCTTGCTACTACTGTTTTCATTCCTAGGGGCTTGAGTATATCATTGATTTGTTCCCATCCTCCTTTGATGATCACAAAATCAGAAAAACATGTATACAAAGGGAAGAAAATTCCCTTTCCTTGATCTTTCAGGTGGCAATTTTCCACATTCCCAATTTTCCACATCACTTCTAGAAAGCCAATCCTCTCTAGCACATCCTTGGGCAAGAGGTTGGGTGAGACAAATGAGTCATAGAATCTCAAAACTATATAAGTGGGGTAAGGGATAACATCCCCCCAATTATGATCAACACTTAGATTGGGCCTCCTTTCCTTAGGAATTAGAGAATCAAGTAAGACTGTGGGAATCCTTGGCATATTCATAATAAACACTCTCCTCAACTTAGAGGCAAACAAGTTTTGAAACAACACAATCAAATTTTCTATCATCTTTATCCAAGATAGTGGTCTAGCATTAGACATGCAACTCCAAAACATCCAACCTATGTTCCAATGTCATATCTTGACCAAAATATGGGCCCCACTTATATAAAATAATCTGCATAAATAAAGAATACCAAAAGAATTTGAACCCATTCTTACCCTATTTTTTAACAATACTTTCATGAATCTTTTCTACTAGATACCCTCCATATTCATATACTGTACAATATGTGGGATGTTCGATGTATGCTTCCATGTACATCCAGGACATGGGCATGCCTGTGGCTAGGCCATAACCAATGATTTGGCACATAAAATAGAAAGTCCTTTGAAAGTAGGACACAAAATATTTGATAGGGTAGGATTCTCTGTTTGAAGGACCCAAGACTGCCCTTTTACCATCCACAAATGCTAAATAATTCAGTAGTATTGAATTTTTTTAAGTGTGCCTCACCTTCTCATATTCTACTCTGAATTTCTTTTCATCAATATGCACCATATCCTCACTCCATTCAATGAGCTTGAAATTCTCTGCAATCTCCTCTCTAGTAACCTTCACCATATCCATTCCATCAAATTTTCTCATAATCCTGGTGACTAGATCCTAATTCACAACAATTTTCCTCAACAAGTCCACATCCATGTACACATTTGGGACTACCAACTTCCCCAAATCCAAGTTCCATGGGTTTCCCACTAGAATACCACAATTTATATTTTCAAACCAATAGTTGAAAATTGTCTATCCGGTGAAGGGAAATGTGACATCCTTAACTATACAACATTTATCCATAAGGAATTCAACAACTTGTGTACCATGAAATAATAACCTACCCTTAGGTTTTTTTGAGGTAGAGGGCTTCAATTAATTGGTGAGGTCCTGAACTAAGGGTCTAATAGGAGGTTTTAAATCAGAGGATTCACCTTTAGATGTAGACACCTTAAATTTTGGTTCCATGACTCTAGGGTTTACACACTAGGGTTTCTTTTCAATAAACTGGAAACCTATGGCTTAGGCAAGGGTTTGACTTAGAAAATAACAAGACCAAACAAACTAATTGCTTTGAATTTATTTCAAACCTTAAAAGGAATGCATAAACAAGAGAAACCTACTTTTAAAACAATGGAGATATCACAATTTAAGCAAGTTTTTTAGCAATTAAGAAGGAGGATAATAATTTAACTTACTAATTTTGTAATGGTCAAAATCCCTAATTTCATCATCAAGCAAGCCTAAAAATTCAAACATAGACTCCTTGAATGCACAAAATGATTTTAACAATCTTCAATTATGCTTTAAAACAAGTTTTAATGGCTTTAAAATATTCTAATTTTGTTTCTTTGTGTCTTGTCCACAATTATGGTTCACTTGCGTGAACCAAAATGACTCGCTTTCCCTCAAACTTAGCTTTGAATAGTGGCGATTGATTGCATAGTGAGATGGACTGATGAATGATCTAGATTAAGTCAAAAAAATTTGAAAAAGCTGACTGTAGGCCTCAATCATCATCAACCAATCAAAAAAAAGTTGCGTGGAAAAATCTCCAATTCATCTGCGAGCTCCACCGTTTCTTAAGTGCTAAGGAAAAGTCCACGTCAGCTTCCCTACTTTCCCGTTAGTCTTAACCCATGCACAACTTTTGCAACAGGGAGGCAGGGAAGGGCAAAGATTAAATCAAAATCTCTTAATATGCATGAGCTCTACCATCTCAAGCCTTTAACACTGAGCATAAACTTCAAACATGATGGACGACTCAAATTGTAACATCTCCTTTTCTTTTAAAACATGTGCCTTGAAAATACCTATAGTGGCATGGGTTTTAATGTACTCAACCCTTTGCCAAAATATTTAATTAATATTTCTTCCTTCTCTATAGTTATTTGGTGCTATAGATCATGCCACATGCCACTTCCCCACTTCCCTGTTGAGATACGAGAGATGGAGGTGGGTCCCCCATGAGATGGAAGGGCGTAGTCATGATTAACCCTCGTCACCATTATATCGACCGTCAATTGCATTAGATGGAGTATACATTGCCTTTGAAACTCAATGGGTCCCATTGACTAGGGGACACATGTTCTTCATTCGCTATTCTGTGATATTATTTTAATGCATATTAAAATTAGCTGGGGGTGTGGGCAATGGTTCAAATGCAACCACATCACTTCATATCTGCCATTGATAATAAGAGCCCATCGCTTGCTGACATTAGAAGATGCTTGGGGCTCACCATTGTATGGGACACATGGCATTCTCCTGCTAGCCTAGCTAAATAATTTAATGAGAAATAAAACTCGAGAGGGGCACGAGGAGTGGTAAGGATTTGATCATGTATATCCAATGGTCCTCATAAAAATTGATATTTGTGTTGGCAGATGGTCAGTGCTCACCTCGAGATTCATGACATGGACTAACTACCTCCCATGGATCTATTAACTCTGGCATTTGTATCAAGCATTAGGAGGTTGATCTTTTGGTGCAATGAAAATTGTGGGCCAACCAATGGTATCAGAGATAAAGGTTTTAGGTTTGAATCCCTTCGAGTAATGTTGAGGGGGAGTTTGTTGGTAGATGGTCAACGCTCCCCTCGGGATTCATGACATGGACTAACCGCCTCCCATGGATCCATTAACTCTGGCAGTTGTATCAGGCATTAGGAGGTCGATCTTTTGGTGCAATGACAACTGTGGGCCAACAATCTGCACATTCACTAGTTAGTTCTTAATAAAGGTGGCCCGACTAGGCAAATGATGGATGGGGACATAAGACTTAAGGCTAAGACTTTAGGCTAATGATAAAATTATTAAAGATCCGACCTAGGACCCTAGCAAATACTTAAATGATTATGAACCCACATGACATAAGGAAATATTCCTAACAAATAAATCGGTAGCAACCAAGGTTAAGATTGAGGGGCTGATAAAAAAGATGAACTCAATGGCACAAGATATGATTTGAATGACTAGGAATGGGGAACAACAAGTCAACATTAGATTAGAACATTAGAAAAGGGTTTTACACTTAGGAATTTTTAGAAATGGTTTTAGAGACACAAAACCCTAAACCATGATGATAAATGAATTCCTAAACCCTAGGACACATTTAGATCATTAAAATGACCAAATTTTGCAAGATGTAACAGTGGAACACAAATATTTTAGGGGTTCCACCAGACCTAGCAACCCCATTTTAAATATGTTTTTGCTGGTATTTTAATGATTTAAAATCTACAATTTAATGTTGGCTTGCCATATTTGAATTTCGAGAATTAATCTTAAGATATGTATAAATATAAGGTTATTTCACTATGTTTCACCTTGAAGATTTCATGCAAGCTAAGAATATTCAAGAGAGTATTATAAAAGCATTCAAGAGCAATTTCAAGGCATTACAAGGGCAGATTTATTGAATATTATTACAGCAATCAAGGTTCCTTTCATCATGTAAAAAATTTCTTGCATCATGCATGTTGTTTGAGCTAATATGGTGATATAGTGTTCAAGATCTATTCAAGCATTCAAAGGCATTGTTTCACATCAAGTTTCATGATCAAGATCTACATTCATTGAGGCTACTTCATGCTAGTTTTCAAATTTGTTATCCAAGGATTCAAATAAGGTTTGGTGAGTTGTTACATAGTGTTGTTCATTCATCATTCCTTCATGATTTTTTATTTCATTTCAAGGTTTAATTACCAAAATGGGGTTTGACCAAGGAAAACCCCCATTCCCTAACAAAACAACAATTTTTCTCTCTTTGATGTGTGATTGCAGGTTTTATGTTGAAAATCCTATCAAGAGAGAAATTGAAGAGAGTTGAAAAGTTGTCAAAGTTGCAAGAAATTTTTTCAAATCATGGAAAATATTCTATAGGATTTTGTTGTTGTTGTCCGACAGTGAACACCTAGAATCTGGGAGGGAAAATATGGCAGAAGAGAAGCTAGAAACTAATCTTCAAGAACCCTAGTCAGGACCCATTCACCATAGGGTGAATGAGTCCTCAGTGAGATTCAAAAGGTGACTTTTGGTCAAAGGTACACCATTTCCCCCTTTCTAGATCTTCGTTTTCATTATTGTTTCAATCAGATTTAATTGATGTTTTTCATTTGTATTTTATAGCTTACATTTTGAATGAAATAAGGAAAAATAGGTCCTTTTAGTGAACTTATTCACCACTCCACTATTTTTCTTTGTTTTAGAACCTAAGTGGATAACTAGCTAGGAAATAAACTAGTTAGATAAATTACCCCTTTCACACCAACACCCCCTTAAGTGCAAATTAGGGAGAAGTATACATTGAAAAAATGCAACGATGGGTCTTGGCTACTAGGCCTGATGAGGTACCCATGTACGTAGAAATATCTCACAAATGGAGAAAAGGAGAAAAACCAATGGGATAAAAATCATCTCCAAAAGAGAAAAACAAATAGAATCATCTCAATAAAATATGACGGACAAAACCCCATGTGAGGAAAAATATGCCCCCATAAGAGAGAATGAACAAAGAAGGTCAAGTGAATCCTGTTGAATGAACAATATCCTATACTAATGGTGGATGCTCAACATATAACTCTAAAGATCATCGAACGAAATTCCTCCCCTCAGGAAGAAAATGATACATGTAGGATGTATTCTCATTCCTAAAAGGAATAAGTCTCTTGAATCAACTCAAATATCACAATGTCAAGAGTCCCAATTTTAACTGAAGAAGGGGAAAATGTACAACAATATGAAGACTGATGTAGAGCATCAACCAAAGATGATGATAAGTCCTCCAAATGTTACTGCAAAAGACTCTAAATGATGACAAGAACCTATTTAAAGAATCATGTACCACTGCAAAAGATGTCAACATGAATGGAGACTAAGTTGAAACTATCAACTCATGAGTATCTACAAAATTTGTCACTGTGAAAGAATATAAATGTGAATATGGAGAAAGAGGATCTAAACGTACCCATTTACAACAATAGGAAGGGAGAAAGCCCATTGGGAGCAAAAATCCTAACCACTGATGTCCAAACTCCAAAAAGTAGTTGAAGAAGTTGTAACTATCGATGAAGAACTACTAATGAATCCCACATTGGAACAAAAATAAGGTCAAAATCAAAGAGACCACTACATGAGTGTCAAAAAGATACTCTCAAATGCCCAAAATTGTAGATTTTATACATAGTTTGTATGAGTATCATTGATTTTGGACATTTCTCAACTAAATATTAGTTGTTCAAATACAGGTACCAAGTCTCTAGATGTAGAACCCGATCCTTTGAATACAAGGAGATTTCTTTCTTAACAAGAGTTTCTATATGGTATCTAGTCCATCACACCAAAAATGCATGGGTAACCAACTGTTGCATTCATTGTGTATATAAGAACTAACACTTGATACATAGATCAATCCTAAAAAGCTTGCAATATATGGTAGATTACATTGGAAGTGACAAGATTGTGGCATTTATTTTAGTGCATTTATAACATCTTTTACATACAAGGATTATTTGGACAACATCAATAATGCAAAATCTAGAAACTCTGATGAAGAATCCAAGTAAAAATCAACTTTGAAGTTGACAACCAAATGTGACTAGTAAATATCCCCTCTAATTGGGATGTCACCATAAAGTCAGGAACAATTGGCCCCTATTGGCTACCTGATAGAGGAACACCACAAATGGTACAATACAAGGCTTGGCGGTCAATTAATATTTTTTTCCAATTCTACTTATTAGTGAGATTTTCTTTTAATTTAATTAAAAAAATTATTAAAAAAGATTTATTAAAATAATTTAATAAAAAAAATCCTTTTTATTTTATTTTAAAAACTTTATTAAAAATGAATAAATATTTTTAATTTTAATAAACCTTATTAATTATTAATTAACAAAAATTATTTAAAATATTAAAAACTTTAAAAAAATCAAGAAAAAACTTTATTTAAAAACTTAAATTAAAAAAACGTTATTAATTTTGTTATTAATAAAAAATTTAATAAAAAATCTTTCTTTAAAAAAATATCTAAAAAATAATAATAGCAAGGGGTCGTAGCCTCCCCACACCCCATGTGCATTAAATATAAAGCTTTTGAAAAACTTTAGTGAAGATAAATGTGGGGCTTTAAATGCCTTTAAAAATCTGCAACAAAAATGTAATGGGACGCCATGGGTCTCCATGTTTATAGGGCATGAGATCCTATTTGGGTACCCATGTACCATAAAGTGACCTTAATTTTTTTTTAAAAAATTTAACCAAAAAAGTTGCATTTTCTAAAAAAGAGTTTAAATTTGATTTTTTTAAAACTTTAGACTATTATGTTCATGGAGTCATATGACTCCTTCAACAAAAAAAATGTTTTTTTGGAAATTAAGTCAAAATCAACAAATTTACAGTTGATTTTAATATTTTCAAGCCTTCTAAGTGCGATGGAAAGGTCAAATATGGCCTAGAATGCTTCGAAATGGCAGTTTCTTGCTAGATTTGGAAATGAACCTTCTGCTTCAAATTCTTGTAGATCTAGCCTCCGGTGTCTGATACAAACAAAATAAAGGGAAGATTTGACTTTCTCAGTTGCTCTGAACTCAATGGTGAGATCAAAATTTCTCTAGGAAGATTCTAGAAACTTTCAACTGGTAAGTTAATGTTTGAAGCCCCTTAGAAACTGGTATTTTCTCCACACTTTTGTAATTCCCCAAATCATCCAAGGATGCAAGAGAAGAGCATACTCATGTGTTTTGAAAAAAATTATCTCTACACTTTTATATTTCTTAAAATATTGTCAACCCACAACTCATTATTGCTTTGATACCATGTAATATTTTTCTAAATAGCCCACCCAAGATGTAAATGAATGAAAGAAAGCAAATACATAAATAAGATATGAGAAATAATAAGTTGTATTACTCTCAAGAGAATGCAAAGATACAATGAGATTGAGAATTGGAATGAATGATGTTGTAAGATTACAAAGGGAACCCCCTGGTGATATAGGCCAAGGTGAGGGATAAGATATCATAAGATTATGACAAGTGTCTTTACGAGACATAAAGTGGATAAGTATCATAAGATTGTGACAATTGTCTTAATCTTATGATATGAGACACAAAGTGATAAATATACCATGTGGGCCCTAAGTAAACTTAAGTAATAATGCATGAAAATAACCTAAGTGGATAACTATCTAGGAAATGAACTAGTTAGATAAAGTACCCCTTTCACACCAACACTATCTATCTATCTATCTATCTATCTATCTACCTACCTACCTATCTACCTACCTACCTACCTACCTACCTACAAGTACCTACATACATCCCTACCGATTCATATCTTTTTTTCTCATCTATTCTCCCTTCTTATTATCTCAAATAAATAGGTTGGTAGATCCATCCTCCCTTAATTGAGAGGAGATAAGAGATACAATTTCATATATGGATAGTATATCCCACCCCAATCAATTAACTTGGGTTAATATATAATTCATAATTACTCTTATTTATAAAAAATTTCCACCCCTACTGGATATGTTTTCTCTTTTTGAGCCCAAACATGATCATCAGTGATTTCCATTTATTTTGGGAATCTCCCTACTAGTTAAAGATTTAAAAAATAGGATTTAATAAATGATAGATACCCACTATAAAGAGGGGATTTGAGCTTCAATGAATAATCAAAAGAGCCCCCTATGGGAGACAAGGGTGAAGCTTAATTGACTAGCCAATATAACTTATCATAGGAGATATGTTGCATTTCTTTGATGTTTGAAATAATGATGAGCTACTTTTCCATTCCATGGCATTAAAGAATTCATGTAATTTTCCCCTCATTAGAAATTTATAATTTTCAAAATGGAGTTAAGATAATCCTCCATTGTAGTCAATTTGGGATGGGCACGGTGCCAATAGAAGTGGCATCCCTATCAAATTGAAGATCCTACCCCTACTTCATTATAGTTGGCAAGACCCACTTGAAATCAATAAATGATAATGTAATAAAAAATGATAAATTTATCAATCCATAAAAATTTCCAACCCTTAAGAGCAATCAGAAGGGGTTTAATATTAGTCAAATTCACCAAAAATGTAAAGAAGAACAATTTACCTAATGTTTAATATAGAATAATAAATATTACATGTGAATCAAACATAAACCAACCCAAATAAATTAATTATAGTTGGGAATGACAATGAATATATCAATACTATTTTAAAAAATTAAAATGTAAAACTATTTGGTACTTATCTCATTAAACAAAAAGTGATATAAATATTTGATGTAACATTTATGCAATTTAAAGGTATATAAAAAATGAGTAATTTGGGTGTAATTTTTATATAAAATATTGTTAATTAATAATCAATTTCACAACTATGAATCAATTATATTTTGTGTGGACCTAATCCCTAATATGTTCTAATCTAGGGCATTATGTAATCCTATGATTTGATTTATTGTACTCTTTTTTCATAGATAAATATTAAGGATTGGTGTTATTTAAAAATAACTTGGTAAGATTATTACGCCACAATGGTCAAGTTATTCTAGGTTTACCCCATTGATTCGATTGGATTTACTATTGTGATAAAGATCAAGTGATAGCAAACAATCATGTAAGTGCCTCATTACACAATGTGTACCAAGTCACTATTATATTCCACAAGAAACAATAATTTGATACAGGATTTGATCTTGATCATAAATCACATGCACTCTAATCAATAGATGATAGAAGATAAAATATTATAATGGAGAGAGAATCTTGAAATGTGAGAAGTCAAGATAAAAAATGTGAGAGAGTATAAGAAATTCTCACATTACTCTTTTTGTATAATATAGAAGAGAGGCGAGTGTTATATATATGGAAAAAATAGGGGAAAATACATCCAAGAGATGTAATAAATCCAATTTCCATAAAAATAGGTGGGATTTTTACTCACTTGGTAAATGCCAAATCATATTGTTGCACTAGTTAGATAAAGACAAACAAATAGTTATAAGAGATGGAATATAAATCTAAAATAGGCTGTGAAACTCAACTACCTAGAGGTGGGTGAGAGTGACACATATAATTGGTGTATTATATCTTGTGTCTTCATGCTAATAAAGGATAATTAGCCGAACAATGATTAATATGTGTAGGAAAAGATAAATACCTCCTTACATAAGGAAAAAACCTACACTAACAACCCCTTAAGCGTATCATAGGTGGGTGAAAAGATGGGTTTTGACAAATGAATCTTGATGAGTTACCCATGTACAAATAAATCCCCCCCAAAAGAAGAAGCACCCCATAAGAGGAATATCCCCCTCCCCGAACCCCCACCAAAATAAAATAAAATAGAGAGAGTAAGTGAATGAATAAGAAGCCCCTCCTAAAGTAGAGACCTTTCACACCCTAATAAAGATAAAAAATGAAAGAGCTTTATTTCAGTGAAGGTTTTGGTGAAGATGTATACAATTTTATTTGAACCTGGATAATACAAGTAAGATTGATGATATTTTCTTGAACCAACTCCCAACTGTAGTGTATATGAATCTCAATGTGTTTGGTATGATGGTGTAGACATGGAAAATGTACAATTCGGTTCGGCACACTTGATCCTGATTACTAACGAAATTTCCTCCTAAATCATACTCTCAAATTTTCATCATCTTCTATGTCTTAATTTAATAAATCATTATTTATTTGATTAAGTCTTTCTCCTCCATTGATTAAATTAATCACTTTAATTTAATTAATCTAATGTATCTGTTTAATTAAATAAATCATTTTATTTGGTTAAAGTCTCTAAAGTCTTCTTATTAAATTTAATAAATTAAACCTTATTTAATTTAATCTAACATAATCCCCTTTTAGTTAAATAAATCAAAAACATTTATTTAATTAATCTTTCTTCTCATTTTGATTTAAATCAATCCTAAAATCTAAGTCAAAATGGTCAAATCATCTAATCTCTCTTTAAATTGATTAAATCTTGATTAATTTAATCTCAATCACTAAAATCCTCTAGAGAATGCAACTTGCACATGAAATAGATTTAATTCATTTATTAAATCTCTATTTTCTCTCAACATGGCATAAAAGGGGAATATTCCCTCAAATTTGAATTCAAACTCAAGTGGCCTTGGTCCTTCCAACAAGGAATTTAATGCCTCTTACATGTCCTTGGCCTTGAGCCAAGTGACATTAACTCCATTTCTTTATCCCTCCAACATGTCATATTCAAAATTCAAATTTGAATCAAATGGCATTTATCATGCACATTGACCAAAATGTGCTCATTCCTCCTCCAATCACATGTGGACAAGTGACCTTCTCTCATTGGTTGGTCTTTTGTCCTACATTCACCCAAATCCTTCAATATTCCAATTTGGAAATCTATAAATGAGAGACTCTTCCTCTCATTCTAACATCCACAATTTAAGTAAACTTATTATAGTCAAATCCATATTCAAGCATAGCCATTCTTGTCTCTTTTTATCAAGTTCTTAGCTAGGTTATGCAAGAATTCAACCATCAAGTGGATCAAATCATAAAAGATTACAAAGGAGTTGGGAAAGGGCTGATTTTGACACATCAATTGGCACCAACTCCCCAATGGGATCACAAATTTACTTGCTTAATTAGGATTCATTTGCATTTTTATACTTTGTTCTTTATTTTCCTAGTTTAAGTTTTAGTAAATGGATTTCATGGGAAATCCTTCATTCTTGCTTGCATATGATCTAACATCTTGATTTGTTTGTTGTTTTTGTGCAATTGCAAGTTTAGGGGTTCATAGATAGTGGTGTATATTATTTCTTGATATTTGTATCAAATTCTAATTATCACAAAATATGACTATATTATTTTCGAATGGAATATAAAACTTAATTAAAATATTTTGAATCTAGAAATATACTCAATGGTAGCATTAAATACCCCTTGATACTTAGTGAAATGAAAGAAAATGGGTGATGGAAAAATGGGTAAATGTAGAATGCATGCATCAATTTTTCTTATTTCATTAGGAAAAAGAGATCCCCAAAGGTAAGATTGAATTTTAACCCTTAGGTGAGTCAACCCTATTGGAGATCTTGGCTATTTTATTTGTGACAAGATGGGGTAAATATGCCTGAAATGCACTTTGGGGAAAAAAACTAAAAATACTCAATGAAATCAATTATGAAATGTGAAACTTGAATCATCAATTTAAAGTATAAAACAATAAAAAATAATAGACTTTTGACAAATCTAATAAGGATAACTTGATGTGTACTAGTCACCAAAATTTGTTGTTGAGTATCCTCCTAGGATAGATTTTCCCTAGGGTGAGTGGGTCCTACTATAGGGATCCAAAATTTGATTTCATAGTCCTTTGCTCCTGGATATGTACTCTTGATTCCTCCAGATCTCATTGTTGGAAAGTCAAAAATAAATTTTTCAAGTAAGATTTTGTGGCTTGACAACTTTGACGACAACTTTGAAAACTTTGTAAAATTCAACTTTTGATCAATCTTCAATCCTTCTTCACCTGCAAATCGGCACATACAAAGAGAGGAATTTTCTTTTTTGTTTTTGGTGAATGGGGGCTTGCCTTGGTCAAACCCCATTTTGGTAATTAAACCTTGAAATGAAGTAATAATAAAAAGAAGGAATGATGAATGGACACTAGCTTGTTGCTACTCACCATAACCTTTAATAGTTGCACTTGGAGGACTGAAGTCTAACACATTGCTCCAAAGATTAGATCTTGCATGAAATTGGTTGATTGGATGCTTGATTTAACACTTGATTTTCTGCTTGAAAACTTGAAACCTACATCACAATGTTAGATCCAGAAACATGCATGAATGCAAATAACATTAACATGATTCTTGAGATCTTGAATGCTAATGTAGAAGACTGATAAATCTACTCTTGAATGCTCTTGACAATAATATTTTCTTTTATGAAATCTTCCTTCTTTCTTCTTAAATTTGAATTGATAAAAAGACCTTGTATTTATAGGTAATTCTCTAATTTCTTGACAATTAAACATCAAAGGTCAACAATTGAAATTTGAATTTGAATTTGAATGATAAAAATACCACCATTATTATATTAAAAATGGGGTCCTAAGTCTAAGGGGACCCATTCAACCTTGGGCAAATGGGTCCTAGGCCCTAAACCTAGGACACATATTTTCCAATATGTCTAATTTGATGTTTGCAATTGTTTAATATAGATTCTTCTTTCGGAAAACGAGATTAATTAGGATTCTAAATGGATAATTGGGTCAATTAGAGGCTTAATTAAGTACATTTAATTAAGGGGAGGACAATAAAGTGAGATAATGTAAAGGAGAACATTTTTCATCACTACATTTAGCCCCCACTTTAGTGAGAGTATGAGCCCTACGCTCAAACTCACACTAAAGTAGACAAATAAGTCAAGAGAGGTACAAGTGTTCAAATTCTAGTGAGATAGGATGAAAAATATTGAGGTGGCCAAGACCTTGGACAAGATCCCATGGAAAACTAACATAAGTACAAGGAAACACACATATAGGTATGTTATACATCAACAAGACAAGATACACAAGCATACAATACAAAAATTGATGTAGAAAGAAAAGAGAAAAGGGTGGATCAAACCTTGATTTTTTGTCCAATAGGTATGGATAAAGCCTTATCTTTTTGTTCAAAAAATGTTCATAAGTGGAAACCCATTGTCCACTATGCAAATAAAATATACTCGCATGGGCTAGTGAAATCCACTGTCCACTAGGTGAGCCCCAAAAAAATGGTTGATGGGAAAGTCATGCCAGGTCTACAAGCTTCCATATGTTAACCATACCCAGATTTAATACTCTTGATAAATTTGATAAGGTGTCACAATAAAGGTTCCACAAGGCTAACAAGTTACATTATGCTAGACACTCATGAAAAACAAAAAGGCTCCACTGGAAAATAAGTTGTTTTATGCCTGGTGGCCATGATAAATATTTAAATACAATAGGATAGGATATTCAAAGGGGTTTTTATTAGTTTATGAAAGGTCTCACCTTAGGTAACATTGTGCTTAATGTCACCAAGAGAGGACTAGTCAAGGATAAAATATTTACAACTTAGGGAATGCAAGCCATAATATTACCACTAAGAGAAATGTCATATACCAAGAAAAGTCATTCTCTTGAAGGAAACCAAACACAATGTCACCACCAAGAAGACACATCTCATGAAGTAAGAATACCACACTTTAAGAAAACAATGAGTGGGAACATGTATGCCCCCACTTTAAAAAATTGATAAACACCATGCTATGATAAATTAATTTAAAGTAGCAAAATGATAAACGCCAATACACAACAGATTTATTTGGAAAGCCCTATGTAAAACATATGTTTCCAAAATAGAGCTACACCATGGAAATGAGGTTGCCCCCCATATGAAATCCTAATATAACACATAAGGGATCCATGGATTTGGGTTCAACATTATGTCTTTGCTACAATGTTATGATCGAGCTTAGAATTGTCATCATTATCCAAACGACTAATGGAACAATGAGAAAAAAGAAATAATGATACATAGAGAGTGAAAACAAATAATTTTTTTTGGGTTAGCATGGAAGAGACCTAAATTTCTTAATGCCTTGCATCACCCCAAAAAGGAAAACAAAAGACAAGATAAAAGATAAAGGTGTGTTCCATATGGAATAATGAAGATACAAATAGAAGAATGTCACAACAAGTTAGCTTCCTTTGTATCCTTGCACCAATGAAGTGACAAGATTCATCCAATGTAGGCTCACAAATATATAAAGACACGTCAAGTATCACCATATGGGGTATCAAATTATGCACATGCAATAACATAGAACAAGAAAATAAAATAAATAAAATACTAGTATGGAACATACAAGTCAACTGATAGCAGGCCATCTGCATCGCAATCTTGTTTATCATATACAAATGTGGACAACTAGGCAATGGGACAATGACAAGTGTTGTACTAGGAGCATAACCAGGTTTAACATGTGGTGAGTCACCCTTGTTAGGAGGATCATCACGGTTGTTATCATCTAAGCTCATGGAAGAGGAAAACAATAAATTCAACTCATTATGCATTTCCTCATCAATCTTAGCAATATCATCATCATCATCCAAGTTAATAATAACAAGAGGCCTAATAAGGATTTCCATTAAAGTTTCATGTTGTTTTTGTTTTGAAGGTGGAGAATCATCATGCATTGCTTGAGTTGGTGTTTGATTTTCTATTTTGTTCTCTTCTTTTAACTTACGAGCAATATAACAACATCTATTCCTACACTCTTTACCATTTCTATTTCTTCTTGCATGATTTTCAAGTTTTGATTGTGTAGGATCCAATTTATCAACCATAGGTTTCTTTTCTTCCCACAAGGGATGAATGGAAGGAACCATGGATGGTTGTTCAACCACTTTCTCTTTATCTTTATAAACTTGTTTGATCTTAGGAGGCACAATGATACTTATATGGTTATCTCTTGGCATTTTATAGGAAATAGGTGGAGGATTTGTCATGGGTTGGCCTTGGTTACTTGGAAGGGATTTTGGTTCAATCATGGTTTCATCAATGACAGGAGGCTCAATCATGGGTTGAGGCATGTTGCTAAGGGATAATTTTGTTGTTCTCTTTACCTTGAACTTTTGATAAGATTTGAAAAATAGTCATCATGAGGCTTAATAGGTTCCATAGGTTTTGTCAAAAATAAATCCAATGAGAAATTCCCATGGGAAAAAACAAGAATAAAGCCACTATGATGAACAGTAACGATGCCATTTTCAAATGGAATCTTTAAGAATTTATGAACTATGGACGACAAGATGACATCCATGGAGTGTAGCCATGGGTAACCAAGCTTCACACAAGTTGGTCCAATGATGAGATAATGGAGAATGAGACATTCAATTGTTTCAGTCCCAAATCTAATGGGAGAGTCATCGAACCTATCATAGGGAAAGAAAAACCATTATGTGTTTTGATCCATGGTTTTGGTTGTTCATAAGAATATTGATAAAGTTCATGCAAAATAAGAATTCCTCAGTGATCACATTCTCTACACACACATGATCAATTAAGATCTGATTAGTAGGCTTCTCATTGATTCTTCTGGTGATGTAAAGATTACCATCAGTTGCATGCTTAATTATTTCACTTTATGAGAAATAAATGTCAAGAGAAATTTTTGTAAATGGACCTTATGAGGTTGAATGTCAAATTAAGGTGACTAGATTATCATATCTATTATCATTCATTTTATCGTCATTCATATCAACATTAATCACATCATTCTTGGCATCATCAAATTTTACTCAAGAGATGTTATGATTTGGCATGGGATTAGTAAAGATTTGTAAATTTTGGTTGGGTGGGGAAATGGACTTATTTCCTTTATCATTAACACCACCAATTTGGACGTGATTATAATCAATGAGGTCTTGCACAATATGCTTAAGATGCTTACAATTTTTTGTATCATGTCCATTTAATTGGTGATAATGGAAAAATGCATTTGAGTTAAAGTTTGGAGGTAAGGGCTTAGTGGTATCAATGGCTCTAATTGGAGGTAACATAGCTAAGTTCTTACTCATAAGTTGCAACATGATGGAATGGAGGGTACTAGGTAATGGGCTAAATTGTCTACTCCTTTCCCTGAATTGATATGGATTTGTTATTTTTATTGCAGCTACTTGAGAGTCAACATGTTGACTTGTTTGGGGTGGATTTATATGTAAAAATATCTTATTTTGTTTCTTGAATGGTTGGAAATTGTTATGGGGCACAAATTCAGATTTCTCAGGTCAATTAGAAGGATTTCTTTTATTCGCGATGACTAGCCAATTTCTGATAATCACGAAGAGCCATGCACAAATGTGTAAAGGAGGAAAATTTCATCATCCCAAGTTTGTCTTGTTTTTTTTTTGTAAATTTTCAATGAACATTATTTGAAGGTTAGCATCAAGAATCTTAATGTTGGTTTTTGAGTAAAATAATTGATATTGTGCTATTAAATCAATGATATTTTCATCATACTTTTGTTTACACTTCATTAAATCAGCTAAGGTCATCTTGGGGCCAATGTACACTTGGAAATGGCTGAGAAATGCATAAAAAAGGTCATTGAATGAACTAATTGAGTTGTTCAGTAAAGAGAAAAACCATTCTAAGGTTGTATATTTCAAACACCTAGGGAGAAGCTTATCCAAGAGCTTTTCTTCAAAAATGAAGTCATTACATAAGGCTATGTATGCCGAAACATGGTTAATAGGATCTCCTTTACCACCATATTTCTCAAATCTAGGAATCTCTATGCCTTGTGGAATTTGTGCTATCAATATCTCCAAGGATAATGTGTTTATTTTGACATATTTTCAAAGGTTGGCCATTTTGATTTTGGTTTAATGTGGAAAGATTTTTTGGAGGGATGAAATTTTTTGCAATATTTGGTTAAGGAAAAAATAATTAGTTGTGTTGTGAGATGGAGGTGAATAAGGTGGAGGTGCATATGTATTTGGAGGACAATTGAATTAAAAATTTGTGAGGGGAGATGGATAAGGAGATGATATTTGAATGCACAAAGCTAAAGGGATTCCTAGTGGAAATACCTAAGTTTGTATTGACATTGCTAGAGGCTGCCTTGTTGTTGTAATAGATGGATTAATGTATTTATAAATAGAGGCCATAGTTGTAGGAGGAGAAATTAGACTACCACCTTTAATTTGAGCACAACTAGCCATTGTAGGGACATGAGTATCAATGATATAAGCTATGCTACTCACAAGTTCTATTCCTTGTTTATTATCAAGCATTTTCCTCATGTTATCTAGGATAGGAATTGTAGTACCGATAATGTATTCAAAACTCACAAAGTTTTGTAATTTTTCTAAGGATTTATCCATTTTTTTTAGCTTTTCTTGAGGTATATTAGCAACCATTGTGTCAATATTAGTAAAATTAGTTGTGGGTAGAGTGGTCATGGGAAATGTGATATCAAATCTATGGTCCATAATAGGTTGACTAGTATCAACAATATGAGTGAAAGAGTGGGAAAACTTAAGATCCACAATGGATGTAGTAGTGTGGGATGGCATGAGTCTGGAACTATGTCTCACTAAAGTATTGGAAATAGGACACCAGGTTGTGAATCTCATACAAGTTTCACCAAACGTAAGTGCACCCAAAATGGAGAAAAGATACTATGCAAATGCAATGAACATCCAAAAGTATGAATCACAATGAAAGTATGTAAAAATATTTTGTAATTTTCATATTTGAAACAAGATAATATAATGATTATGCTATGCAAAAACCTGAAAATGATGTCTTTAAATGCCAATTTTGATTTTAAACAATGCACTCAATTTGACCAATTAAATTTAATGCAAGAAAGTACTTTTAAAAAAAAAAAATTAAAACTGAAACACTGAGTTAACAACAAAACAAATAAAATAGAGGTGAATTGATGCCCATAAATTTGAAAATACACCTATATAGGGAATGATTTTCCCTAGGGTGGATGAGTCCTAGGTTAGGGATCTGAAAACGAAAGTTTGAATTTCTTGCTTAATGTTTGAATTCCTAGTTCTAGGTTGTAGATTGTGGTTTCATTGACAAAAATTTCTAGATTTAGGTGTCCTAATGCAAATGAAATCAGTGACAAATGATGAACAAAGTGCAAAATTTTGAAATGCAATTTTGACTCAATTTTCTAATGTAAATAATTGAAAGTACACTAATATGCAAGTACTAAGCAAAATGAATGTAATATGCATGCAAATTTTTTAGATTTTTTAAATTTTAAACAATGCAAAATGCAAATTTAAAACCCTAAATGAGATGTAAACTAATGAAATTTTGAAAAACATAAATGGGATGCAAACTAATGCAATTCAATTAACACTAATGAAAATCCTAGATCTAGGGTTTTAATGACCTCAAAATAAAAAAAATTATAGCGCAAGAACATCGGGTTCACCAAAATGAAATAAACAAAAATGGGTGATAGAAAAATGGGTAAATGGATAATTCATGCATCTATCTACCTTAATTCATTAGGAAAAAGAGATCCGATTAGGAGAGTTAACCCTATTTGAGATCTTGGCTATTTTCATTATGACAAGATGGGGTAAATATGCCTAAAATGCACTTTGGGGAGAAAAACTAAAAATAATTAATGAACTCAATTATGCAATTTGAAAATTGATCATCAATTTAAATCTTAAAAAATAAGAAATAATAGACTTTCGAAAAATCTGAGAATGGTAACTTGATGTGCAGCAGTCACCAAAAGTTGTCGTTGAGTTTCCTCTTGGGATAGATTCACCCTAGGGTGAATGTGTCCTACTATAGGGATCCAAAACCTGATTTCAAAGTCCTTTACTTCTAGATTTGTACTCCTGATTCCTCTAGATATCATCATCAGAAAGTCAGAAATAAATTCTACAAGTAAGATTCTATGGCTTGACAACTTTGACAACAACTTTGACAACTTTGAAAAATTACACTTTTGATCAATCTTCAATCCTTCTTCACCTACAAATCTACACATACAAAGAGAGGGATTTTTTTTTTTTGGTAAATAGGGGTTTGTCTTAGTCAAACTAAACCTTGAAATGAAATAATGATAGAAAAAAGGAATGATGAATGAACACTAACTTGCTGCAACTCACCAAATCCTTTAATGGCTGTCCTTGGAGGATTGAAGTCTAACACATCACTCCAAAGATTATATATTTCATGAAATTGCTTGATTGGATGCTTGATTTGACACTTGATTTTATTATTGAAAACTTGAAACCTACATCACAATGTTAGCTCCAAAAACATGAATGAATGCAAATAACTTTGACATGATGCTTGAGATCTTGATTACTGATGTAGAAGACTAATAAATCTACTCTTGAATGCTCTTGAAAATAATATTTTCTCTTGGGAAATCTTCCTTCTTTCTTCTTAAATTTGAATTGATAAAAAGACCTTGTATTTATAGGTAATTATCTAATTTATCAACAATTAAACATCAAAGTCCAACAATTGTAATTATAATATGAATCCTAAAAATATCACCAAAATTATATTAAAAAATGGGGTCCTAAGTCTAAGGAGGACCTATTCACCCTTGGATGAATGGGTCCTAGGCCCTAAACCTATGAGACACATTTTCTATATCCACACCCACTTCTTATTAAATCCCATAACTATGAGTACCCTAAATTTAGTGGAGAATGTAGGTTTAGCTACTTTCAAATGCATCTCATGTGACTCTTGCATGAATGAGAAGCCATGTCCACATGATATGAATTATCGAGTCTCATATGAGTCAAGTAAATGAAACTCCTTACAAGCTATTAATATAAAATTCTATCAACCAAGTGTGAAGAACACTTATCCTCAAGTTTGACCCCTAAAATATAGATAGTATATGTTAGCAAGAGGTTTTAGGGAATTACATTCCAGATATCTATACGTTAATATATTTTATTAAGGTTTATTTCCTAGAGGGTATAGTTATATAAGAGAGTAATTATGGTAAGGATTTATATCCAGCAACACATAACATATAGCTTGAACAAGAATATAAATAATCCATCACATATATCCATTGAATCCTTATAAGTTTATATATATATATTCAAATAACCATTACATTAGTAGGTCTTAGTCTTTTCTCTGTGTTACAATTTATTTCTCTATCCATATCTTAGTACTTCTTATCTATCACCTATTAAATACATCTTCT
Organism: Sequoiadendron giganteum; assembly: GCA_007115665.2. Lineage (NCBI taxonomy): Eukaryota > Viridiplantae > Streptophyta > Pinopsida > Cupressales > Cupressaceae > Sequoiadendron > Sequoiadendron giganteum. The sequence continues at coordinate 266,126,939 of CM021104.1, read as the reverse complement.
ATCTTATCCCTTATATCTTTCTAATATATCATCTATTGCATACATATATTATCACATTGTCTCTTATACATATGCAAACCTTATAGGGTACCCCTTAGTCTATCTTCCTTGTTAGCTTGATGTTCTATAAGTCCTTTTCAGTGAGTTGTGGTATCTTTTACTCTCTACCCTATACCCTACTAACATCATCCTCTATTTCAAAATTATTTCTTACATACCCAAGACATGTTGCTCAGTTACCTAGTAGAATATGCTTGTAAATAACCTTTAACTGCAAAAGTGCAGTATCCCATTCCTATTTGGCTTGTTGGAGTACTTTTATGTAGCCTTGTGTATTTATTAGGGTAGCTTTTTCCTCCATAATATTCTTAGGAATTTGAATTTTTTGAGATACAATTTTGGCCTTCCCTAATACTCTGCATAAGTGTCCTATCTTTATGTTGAATGTTTCTCATAGTTTTTTTATTTTTACATTTATGTTTTCTTGAGCTATTCTTGTAGCTACTAAAAATGAGTAGGTGTATTCTCTAGTTGTACCCTTATTGTACCATCCATATCTTTCAATGGGTCATAATATGATGCAACTTGTACTATACCATTTTAGCCTCTAATTGTGATATATTTGGTCTTTCAATGTTTTAGTGAGGATGGGCCATTGGAGACAAAACTAGTACAAGGTATTAGATTTTTCTATGATCACTTCTACATTATTCAATTTTTTTATAATTAGGAGTGTGCTATCACCCACTTTATTTTGGAATCCTTTGTGATCTTCTTCAACATTTCCTATTGAGCTTCTATCCTTATCTTATCTTTCTATTCCTTTTGTAGGACATCCACTAGTTGTTTGATCTATTGAAGTAGTAGAAGGGAAGTGTCCCTTTACATATGTGTAATTGAGTTCTATAGTGTTTGTACCACCTCTTCTAGTTGCTCTACATTATCCACATGTTGTTGGAGTATCTCTTCCTTGGCACTAGCATGGAAAATATCTCCTATTTGTAGGTTTTGAAGTGGGAGATGTTTGATAGATTTATCTGGGACCCCATTACTAGTAACTATATGATTTTGAGGAGTGGGTATTGCTTGCAATTGATTTTGTTGTGATATGAAGTTCTTTATTGATTGGATTGGAGAAAATGATGTGGTTCTTTCTTCCATATATTTCTATTGTTCCTCTTCCCCTTGCATTCTTTGTTGGATATGTGTGGGAGATTGCATTGGTTGGTTCTTTGTTCTTTCTTCTATCAATACCGAATCCTTGATTTTATTTGTTATTGTAGTATTCTCCTCTTGTATTTTAGAAATCTATTCTTGTTGACCTCCCATTAGAGTGTCCACCCTTTTCTTTACATAAAGTTCTTCTGCTTGGTCATGTGTGAGGTTCTCCTTTTGTTTTGCGATCAGACTAGACCCTACCTCTACAATTGCTTTCTTCCTTATTTATTTCTCTTCCTTTAGGTCTTTCTCCCCCCTTCCCTGGGTTGCCACAATTATGGGTTATGAGAAGTATTTGATTACTTCCTCTATAATTTTGTCAAATTTTCTTATGTACATTATCAAACTTTGTATTATCATATTCTAATTATCATTATTTAAATCTTCATACATGGATAGCACTTTGAGAGAATACCATGATAAATGATGGAATTGGTAGTTTCCATAACATCAATAGGAGGTTGTGGTTTCTTCACTGCCTCTAGTTGTTGGATTTCCACCATGTGATCTTTCCTCTTTCTCTCTTGTGGAGGTTTGTGCAATTCTCATAATTCTTCTTCTTCCTCCTCTATTGCAGAAGTAATTATCTTCATTTTTACTACTTTCTTAGATATTTATTTGTGGCCTTTATTATTCACACTCATTTGGATTAGGGTTTCAAAGAATTCTTGCACATCTAGTGTTGTCATTGCCTCGGAAGAGGATGCAAGATAGGTAAAAGTTCAAAGTTATTTCACACTTTCAACCAACTTATCAACACAAATGAATTTAATTATTTTTAACTAAAAATCAATTTTGGTCAAATAAATGATCTAGTAAGATTCATTCTAGATACGTTAGATATGTCCACAACTCTTCCAACTATTGTTTTGGCTAAATTCATATGTAGCACCAATTTGAAGCCAATTTATCAAAAAAATAAAATTATTTGAAAAAAAATGATGTTTCAATAACTCTTACTCATTTAAATAATTTTTAAAAAAAAATATAAAAATACCCTTTTGTAGATTCATAAGTGTAGTTTTCAAAAATATGTATATTTTAATAGTTTAATACTATATATATATATTATACCAAAATTAGGTTATCAGCACAAAAATATTAGTTTGATTACCATATAAAAAAAATTACTAAAACTTATTAAAAAAATAGAAAAAAATATGATGCACTAGATAAAAGAATCTATATCAAGACGGTAACTATTTTTTCTATTCTAGATAAATAGTTAATATGAAAGTTGACATCAAATATATAAATACTTGTGTTTTAATAGATGCACATTTTAATATTTATTTAATTTTATTTTATTTATTAAAATTGGAAAAAATATATCCATGCACTAAAGTTTCAAGTTATAAATACACACAAAAATTTGAAGAAAAAAATTACTATATAAAGGTTGACATCTTATGAAACTTCATTTTTCAACTTTTTATTAGCAACTAAATTATAGCGTCAATTAATAAAAAAATATATTCAAGTATTTTTTTAATTTTTTCAAAAAATACAAGCATAAAATATACTAAATGATATAAATTTAGTAGTTTGCATCATTTCAAAATTCAAGTTTAAAAGTTGGATTAGTGTTGGCTATTTCCTTTATAAAGTGTGACACAACTTTGTACTTTTACCTATACCCTCAATTTGTGTGTTGGTAGCTCCTTGAAGTCTTTTAAACATTCTTTCTATCGGTATGCATTTCTCTAGAGCTGGTGCAAAAGATAATGGTTGAGTGGATTCATTTTGTGGAATATCCCACTACTTGTGTAGTTGTTCCTTGTTCTTCTCAAACCTTTTCTGAGCATTTTTCTTATGGATTTCATCCATAATATCCTTGTATGTGTTGAACCTCTTCGTATTGGGGTCTTTTGGTTTACTGAGGGTTTTTATGGCATACACATCCACCTCATTTTGTGAAACTTGGGATCCAAGTTGTTCGTGGTTCCACTACCTCCATGTATGTGTAGTCCTTTTCGAATAGGAAGGTGATTGTTTGATGTACTACTTAACAAGTTCATACGATACCCACTCCCTAGCTTGCACCTATTGTTGGAAGTTCTTACAGAACCATGAATATACTATGGTACATGTTTTCTTGTTCGATAATTGATAGGTGTGCATTTGGGTTTGAGTAGCTACTATAAGGTTTATCTACCAAACTTTACCCTTGAATGTTGGAAGCTCATTCAAGAAGTAGAAGACCAAGAAAATTAGAAGTGTGCCATACCAGAAGTTGTATTGGGATGTTTTAATCCTTTGGAGGTTCTCCATGAGTTTCTCATGCATCACTTAATAGAGGTCAAAATATTTTCCCTCTATGACCATTTGATAGGAGGTGTGTATCATTGTTGCTATTGTAGAGTCCTCCTTGTTTGTGTAGTAGATATTTTAAGAAATTTATGTGGTTGCATACTACACCCTAGGGTTTCTATTACTTGAATGCTTAGGCTACACCCATCTAGTGTTTCTCAAGTGAGTTGGACCACTACATCATTCTTTACCACTTTCTTTGTCGGTACCTCTATGACCATAGTCAACCTAGTTACCACATGGATTGCTTCTTGTGTAAAGTGGTAGGGCTTGTCCAATTAGATGAATTCATCATGGACCTTGTTGAGAAATAATTGTACCCAATCATGCTCATCACAAAATTTTGGGAAGTTCTTACATATGTCTATATTCTTATTTCCTACTTCTTGAAATTAGGGTTGGTATGTCCTTTGGTCTAGGTTTAGGAGAGTTAGTGTGAGCTCTTCAAAATTGGTATGATCAATTTCAGTGATTAGCTCATGTATGTATTTCCTCACATCTTTTTTGTAGAATACATCTATGGGGATATTTGAGAATTCCTCATCCTTTTCAACTTCCATTGCTTTGAATGAGTATTTATTATTCTTTAGTTGTGGTTTCTTTGTGTGTTAGAGTTGCAGAGATTGAATCGGTTTTGTTAGCTTAGAAATTTTTAATGCAAAGTGAGTGTAGTGAAGTTGTGAGGGGGTTAAATAGATTTTTTTCTGAAAAACACATTGATGTAATTTTCGTATTAGTTTTCATGGGTTTTTCTAGCCATTTGGAGATTTAGAATGCTAATAGTTTAATTTTGTTGTTTAGTAATTTATGCTACATGTGTTACATAGTTTATAATTTTTGTCTTTTTAGACTTTATAATTCTCATCCCTTTTGTAGGTGGTAGTGTTTAAGTTTATCTTCATTCACATACCCTATAATGTGATTGCCATCTAATTTCTTTTTAATCTTATCGATCTTGACTCCATAATTTTGTTGATAGAATATGGCCCTAGTCATATTACCTTTAATTTCCCTTGCTTTTTAAATTTATTGTCATATAGTAAATACTAGATCCCCTATTCAAAAAGTCTTAGTGTGGAGGTTCTTGTTGTGCCAAACCTTTTTTCTTTGCCGTTCTAATTTTTAATTATATATTGATACAAATCTATTCCCATCCAATTTTTCTAGTTCTTCAATCCTTTGTGGTAAAGACTCATCATCATCCAACCACAATGTAAGTGTGATATATAGATTTAGTATTAAAAATTTCATGGGAACCGCTACATCAGTTCCATATACCAATTGAAATGGTGTAAACTTAGTGGTCCTCTTGTAACACGTGCGATAGGCTTAGAGTACCGCATGTATCTTAGTGTCCCAAACCAAACTATTTCCATCATACATTTAGTAAATTTTGTCCCAATTATATTATTTAGATCCTCACTTGCTCCATTTTATTGTGGGTCATATGGTGAGCTCTTATTGTGTATTATCATGAAATTTTGTAGAAGCTCTATAATTACTTTATTAACAAAGTATTTTCCTTGATCACTTACTATAGTAAGAAGGAAACCATACCTACTAATTATATTTTCATATAATAATGTTGTGATAGTTCCCATGGTACAATTCCTAGTAGGTTTTTCCTCTACCCATTTTGTTAAATACCCTATCATGTTATTACGAATCTTGCTTTTGAGTGTTTAGCAGGAGGATCAATTGGTCCTATAAAGTCTATTACCCAAATTTGTTCCAAGAATAGTTTCAAGGACATCTCATCTCTTATGGTAGGTTTCCTAACTCTTTGACATATATCACAATTCCTTGCATATTCTTTTGCATCTCCATGTAGGGTTGGCCACCAAAGTCTAGCTAGTTTAACTCTTCTTGTTGTCGCTTCACTGCAAATATATCCCCATGCTATTCCTTCATGTGCTTCTTTTAAGATAGATTCTCTTTCATGTTTAAACATAATTCTTATAATTTCATCTCACCATGTGTGGTACAACTGACCTTCTATTAGTGTATATGGTAGAAACTTGTGCACTAGAGTTTCTTTATCCTATGGTGAGAGATTTATGGAAAATTATCCATTAGATAGGAGTATGGAAATATCATATAGTTCCTTTGATACCAATTTCAATCTAAATAGGTGTGTTTTAGGAATATATTTTGGTTGGTCTTCTAGTTCCTCTCCTATCTATAACCTTGATAAGTAATCCAATCCTTGGTTGTGCTTTTCAAGTTTGACCATTATCTTAAAATAAAATTCTTAAAATAAGAGTAACCACCGACACATTCTTCCTTGTATGACAAGTATATTGAGTAATTACTTTAGTGGTTCATGATTTGTAAAGAACGTGAATGCCATTGACAGCAGGTAGTGTCTAATTTTTTTTAATGCATAAACCATAGCTAGGGCTTCCTTTTTAATAATGGTGTAGTTTTTCTTTGCTTTGGATAGTCTTGTTCTTGTAAAGGATATGGGGTGATAATTATTGCCTTTGGGTTGAGATAATACTACTCCTATGGAAAATATTGATGCATCTACATGTACATGGAATGGTGTGTTCCAATCTAGAAAGATTAGTATGGGTGCCTCCACAATTTTGTTCTTCAGTGTGTCAAATTCTTGTTGGAATTCTTGAGTCCATTCAATTCTTCTATCAAATTTCTTTTTGATTAATCATTCCATTGGTGCAGCTATTTTGGTATATCCCTTTATGAATTTGTACTGGTATCCAGTATATCCTAGGAATTTTTTACTTTTGAAGGTGTCTTGGATGGTGGTAGTGTCATGTTTAAAGTAACCTTCATAGGGTCTACCATCAAACTTTGTATATGATATGTCCCAGTAATATCCCATAGGTACCGTAAACATATATTTCTTCAAATATAGTGTAGTTTGCATGATTTAGCACCTATTCAACATCATTCTTAATGCTTGTACATGGTATTTAACTAAGCCATATACCGCCCAATCATCCAAATATACATCCAAAAATTTATGTATAAAGTCTTTAAAATAATTTATTATTATCTTGTTGAATACCACAAGTGCATTCTTTAGGCCAAATGGCATCTTTGTGTACATGTAAGAGCCCCATTTTGTTGTAATTTTTTTTTTTTCTGATCTTCCTCACTTATTCTTATTTGATGATACCCTAAAAATCCATCAGTGAAGGAGTATATTTCTCTTCTTGCTACTGATTCAAAAATTTCTTTAGTGAATGGTTTAGGAAAAGGGTAATGAATGTAGGCTTTATTTAATTCCCTAAAGTCAACACAAATCCTTATTTCACTTGTTTTCTTGTTCTAAATTACCATAGGTCTAATCCACTCTACATCTTCTACTAGTTTGATTATTCTTTCTTCTAACATTTTGTTTAGTTCTTCTTTGAATTTATTCTTCATATTAGGGTGTAGTCAGTATGGTCTTTTCCATACTAGTTTTACTCCTTATTTCAATTGTATCTTCATGAATATATCTTCCTCCTTTGTGCCTTTTAGGTCTGCAAATTTTCTAGAGAATATTTCTTTGAATTCTGATAAAATTTCTACAACTTGCATTATTAATTTGTTATCCCAATAGTCTCCTATTCAAGCTAGTTTGAGATCTTCTTTAGAAATGTTTTCTTCTTTTATTTTGATTGGTTGGTTGTAATAATTATGTTTGTATTTTTTGGATATTCTAATTCTCTTTTTCCTTGTAATTCTATATCTAAGTTGTTGGAATCCTCATCATCTTGTTTTTTTAGGTAACATTTTTCTCTAGTAATGTAGATTATTTATCAATCCATTATATGTAACTCCAAATACCTTCTAATTGTGGAGGTGGTGTAGAAGTTTATAGTATGATCCTTTCTTGAGTTTCATACAATTTAAATATTATCTCCTTAATTTTGATTAATGCAACATGTATATGTGTGTTTTCATTGTAAAAAGAGAAGGTGTTGTAAAAGTCTTTTGTTAGGTTTGTTTAGTTGTAACTTGTTTCTCCTCTTTATTCTTGGTTGATGTACCAAGTCTATAAAATCGGTGCTAGTGTACAATAGAATAATTGTATATATATTTAATCATACTCATTTCTTACCTTTCATGTGGTCATACAAGTGGCTAAATGATCCTCCAGTAAAATTTGTCCATTATACTTTCATATTCCATTATATTCTCCTTCCTCTAGTAGGTAACTTGTTTTAATTAATATTTTAATTATTTTCCATTGTTTTAATTGTTCCTTATGTGCATTATTCCAACAACCTGTAACATCCCGCTACACAACCCCAAAGGGTAAGAGCCAAAAGAGGACAAGATAAAAAAATTTGAACAAGAAGAATAACATACTCAAAAAAAAATTGTTGATTCGATATATCGACAACAAACATGGCTAAGTATGACTGAAAGTACAGCCCAAAGGAGAGGACTAATCCACCCTCTAGAGAAAATATGAATAGGAAAAAATAGGATGGCTCTAGAAATTTGTGGCGGAAATTCCTACACTAAACTTTTTGCTCTGGAACTTTATGTTGTAACATCGCAGAGACAACATGTAGAAAGCTCTGATGCGCCTAAAATTTGTTCTCTGGAACTTTCTGCTATGGCAACACAAATCAGCAAACAAAATGTTGTGATGCACCAAAAATTTGCAGTAGCAACATAGAATAACAACAGAAAGTTGTGTTGTGTTAGAACTTTGCAACAACAACATAGAACAACCAACAGAAAATTGCATTGCACCAAAACTTTGCAGCAACAACACATAACAACCAATAGAAAGCTGTGTTGCATCAAAATTTTGCAAAAATACAAAACATTAAATAGAAGGTTGTGTTGCACCAAAACTTTGCAGCAACAATGCAAAACAACAAAAAAAGGCTATGTTGCATGAGAACTTTGCGGCAACAACACAAAACAACAAACAAAAAGGACCGATGCACCAAAAATTTTGCAGCCAAATGAATGAAGGAAATAAATAGCCATAGCTCTAATTTTTGCATGGAAACTATGGAAAGAAAAGCCATATAGATCAACATAGTACAAGAAGTCCGATACCAACATTGAAACTTGTACGCCAAGTATAAAACAACACATTTATTCTCATTAAACAATATGATTACATCATCTCTCTAGAGAGTACAATATACATAGAAGAACATACATGAGTACAATGGTATTGCCATGAATAAAATACCTCAACTGATAAGATAAGAACAAGAGAGAGAATGTATCCAATTGGTGCTCCAATAACCTATACGTAGGTCCCCAATGGCGGTGGCAACACCTCCCTACCATGTGGACTCAAAAGAGACCACCCCATCGTGCTCAGAGGTAGTCACAAGGCCCAAACAGAAATAACAAGAAGGGTAACATATGGCCAACACTCACATCAAACATGAAGCAAACACAAAATACAATGCATAAGACCAATGTCACAACATGGAGATGTTCATACAATAACATGGAAGGTACTACTCATGACTAATAAAGTACAAGGTACAAAAGTGCAAATTGGGTGGAGTGTCATCATGCGTGATCGAAGGAATGGCACCACACGGAGTCAAGTACCCTCTCATACTGGTGAGGAGACTCAACCATGCTTGAATCAATGCCCTGTAGATGGATAAATCAATTCCCCATAGATGGATAGGCGTTCTTGAATGAATCCTTAGCCTTTTCAAGTGCTCAAGGCCGTGCATGAGAAATCATTATCTTATTAGCACTTTTCCCCATTGTTTAATTTAGTTATCACATGTTTACTACAACTCTACTACTATTTCCCTTGGTAGCCACTTGCAGGCCACTCTATAAGACCACTCTAATGACCTTGACTTAAGCCCATATTAAAATTCAAAGTTCCCAGATTAAAATTCTAAGCTTGACTGAATTTATATTTCCATGTTTCAAGTTGGAATACACCTTTGATTTTTGAGTTTTGAACAGAAAACGAGGTGTTGTTCAGAAGAAAAAAAATGTCATTTTGCCAAGTTGGGCAAAAAAATACATAGAAATTGAAAGTGCTCAGAATTCAAATTGAACAAAGACCTAGTTGATATATGGGAATTTCTAGATTAATTCCACATTTACTTCACATTTATAATAGGTTGTTAAAGAACAACAATAAAAAATGTCTTTTACTAGGTAGACATAATTTTGACCAAAAATGAAAGTGTCTAGACTTAAATTCTAACATCAACCTAGTTGAGATATGAGCATTTATACATGAAATCCACCTTTAGTTTTCATTTATAGCAAGTGGTTAAAGAGAAATAATTAAAAAATGTTTTTCTCACAAGCTGGCAAAACATGAAAATTGAAAGAAAATGAAAGTGCCCAGAAATTGATTTTGCCAACAACCCATTTCAGATTTGGTAGATTCTAGATGAATTTCATTTTTTTTTCAAAATTAAGACGAGAGAATGGATCTATTTAAAAAAAAACAATCATTGGCAATGAATAGAGCTAGAAATGCATAAAATTCTGCCATACAGAAAAACTACAAAGCAACAAGTTGAATCCAACCCAAACATGATCTAACCTCCAAGCATTCACAAAAATAAAATAGAGGAATAGATCTGCCATAAGAAAATGCAAAGCACACCATTCATAAGCTGAAATACATTCAAATATCACTAGAAATTCAAAGATTCAATAACCACACAAAAAAATACCTCAATGCTACCCCAAAACGAAAATGAAGAAAAGCTTTGTGTAAAAGCCATGAAAAGATTCCAAATTTGAACAGAAGGTAACAAATCTATGTTGAACCTTTGGAGCCATTGCCCACAAATTTCTTCTCAGAAATTCTCCCCAAATCTACTGCCCAAATCGTGGGGTTTTCTCCTTTTTCCTTAAAGCAACAAATTTCTTCTCCTCCAAGATAACTCTTTTTCCAAAATAAATCTTCCTTCCCAAATTAAATACTCTTTAAAATAATCCAAAGAAATGAGATAAAACATCAAGCTATTAAAGCTCTCCAAATTAATTAATTTAAAAAATCACTTCATATACAACATTCCCAATTACACATGAAAATAATAATTTTAAATCCAATATTAAAATACACAAGGCTCTCCAAAAATATTTAAATAATAATAAAAGGCTCACAAAAAATCTTAATAAAATAATTTAAAATTATTAAATGTACATATATTATTATCTTGAATGATCAATAAAAATCACTTAAACTAACATATTTAAAATCTCGTGGATAGAAAACCTCAAATCTTCAATCAATTAAATACTATAAAATACCATATTTGAAACCACATAAAGATTCCACTGAAACCACATCATAACATTGACATCCAAAATATATAGCCACATAAAAGATTAATGGAAACCATGAAAAAATACCTCAACAAATCATACTGGTAAACCACATACAAATTTAAGGTGCTTTGAACGTTACCATTAGGTAACCGAATGGTATGACAACAACATGGGAACACTGCACTAATGGGGTATAGTGGGATAGAGTAGGAGAAATTTTGCCTGTGACTACTTCCAGTAACCACCATCGGGGAATAAGAGTATGCTCAGGCCTGTGAATCTGGGAAAAGTCGATACTCAGTACCTGCATCACTCCAATCACACATCAAAGTATATGTGCATATAACATATATCATATAGCTAATGCAAAATCAATCATTAGGAAGAGGGTCATGATATCGTAAGCCTCTTAGATACGAGTGTTATGAAATCACCCATTTCCTTTCCATAATCATACAAAAGAAATGATAACAATATATAAACATATAAGCATGCAATATAGCATAATAACTAATCATGATAACCTATCACATAATCATAAATGACTAATCTCAATATGATAACATTTCATTTAGAATACCAAATCAAAATCAAAATGCTATCTTACCCAAGCTGGGGTTAGAGAGGTGTTACATCCTCCCTCCCTAAAATTTGACTTACTCCTGGAAGTCATGTAAACTCAATAGTCAAGCATGTCACACATTAGTACTTAAAATCCAATAATCAACATTAAAAGATTGTGCTTCATCCCAAAGATGAGAAACATAATATATATCATTCATCACTAAATGAAATAGAAAGGACATCCATTTAACATTCACCTTTCTAAAAATTATTATCAATATATTGACATATGCCTTAATCATAAGGTCTCAACATGGATTAAAATAAAATGGTTAATCTTGCTAACATCACATGTATCACAATTCTCAAAATAAGCATTTATTTTAACATCCACATTCATTCAACGATAGGTTAAAATACACATTGATTTCCACTAAGAATAGGGTAAAAAATATGCATAAGCACTCAATTCTTTCCAAAACACCATTGTTTGCAACAATATTTTTTTTCCACACACTTCCAATCTCATACATGAGAACATATTTGGCATCATTTTGAGAAAAATATAAAAATTCCCACTTTCTAAAGTATAATAAGCCAAATTTTGATTTTTTCATATGTAACCATATCCAAGATGAAACATGCATTTATAAATAATTACATACTTACATCACTAGGAATCACATCACAAGGCTATACAAGGGTCCATCTAGACATTGAGAAGCAACATACTAATCCATGAGCCAAAAGACAATATCCCTCTCACATAATCCATACCTCACACTCAATGGCTTGATGGTGTTAGGTCACACACACATGGTGGGACCATCCAAACAAGACCACAATGAATTATCTCTTGTTGTATAAGGTGGTTAGCCTCCAAGAGATAGTCATTGCACATAGGTGGGTAGTGGATCCTAGTTGTATAAAAACCTCACATACCCCCATCCTCAAAGTTCCCTACGTCTACTTCCTCGTATACACTCAATCGAGTCTGGCTCTCCCATTCCTGATGAGGAATCATATTACAACACAAGACTAACATTTGAAAAAAAAAAGTAGAAAACTACTTTAGCCACCAAAAATATATATATAAATAAATATCAAATAAAGATTTAATTTCAACAATAAAGTGAGAAATGCACGTAATTTCAACACTAAATCAAATGTAACCATGAGAGTTACATGCAAATGAAGATCATAAGGTGTGGCTAAACCATCATAATCAAATATAAATAAAGTGTTGGCCTTCAGAATCAATAGAAGATCATTAATATCCATAAAGAAGATTCACAATCTCTGAAATGGCATAATACGACACTGTGTGACTAGAACTAACCACCAAATGAGGAAGGAGGGAACAAAGTCTGACTATCACAATATCCCTTCATGTGGTATGGAGTGAGCATGCCAACCACATGCCATGATGTGTACTCCTCGGCTACACCCCACATCGCGTGATCACACGACATGGACTCGCTAAGTGGCCCATGCACTCCTTGGCTTCTTGCATGGGATGTGCACCTCAGCCCCCATCCCACATCGTATCTCAATGTGACATGGTCATGTGCCAGCCAAAGAAGGTATGTATTGGTCATACGCCACATGGTAGTGTGTTTGTGGCTCCATGTAAGTAGGAACACACCACGTAGTGATACCTCATGGAGAAGGCACACACAGGTACTCATTGTAGCTAGAGGTATACATGGCTAGGACATACCCATATGCTAACCGACCCAAACACTATTGAAAGAAAACATGAGTATCCCTCTATAAGTGTATGAGGCCCCACACTAACTCATTTGACCCCAATTTCCAATGAAACCTTCTGATGAAACCTATATAATCAGATGTATCATCGGGCACTTGTGTGAATTTCCATTTTTTAAAATTTTTGTACCCCGACGTTCATCGAAATTTTGATGAGTCGTTGTTTTGTGTACGTTTCGATGAAGATCTTTTGCCAAAATTGGGGCAGTCCTGGTGTTGGTTGTTTTTTTACTGTAACCAACTTTATCTTCTAGACACATAGCATATAAAATCTCAGATAATACTGCCTTACAATACCATCAATCTATATTCTAACCCAATAGTACTTATCAAATCCTTATATGAACATAGTCACCTATAACCTCACTCAAGAATTTTAATTAATTCCTTGAATTAAAGCCAAAATGAGAATCACACACCATAACAGTGAGATGAACAGAATAATCCTTGATCATTTTATTCAAGATAATAATATATTCATACAATGGAGATACATGACCTTGAAATGAGTAATTTTCATTCAGATGCTAGTACTGTCTTGAAAATTAAGTACCCATGAAACTAAAACCTACAACAGAATGACACCAAATGGTGCAGGAGCACACCTAGGCTAACCTCCATGTTTGTTATTTTGGCTTGTACTTGACTCTATCCAAGTCAGGATGTTAGTTTGTTTTCAGACCTTAGAAGGTCATTGCTTTTGTGGGCTAGGTGAGTTAGTCATTAGGACTAAGGTCACACAAATAGCTAGTGTTAGTAATTTAAGTTTTCTTAATGTTAGTTGTCTATGGGAGATTAGAGTCTTAAAGATGTTCTAAACACTTAGTGGTTGTTGTAAACATGCCTTAAGGCCATTAAATGAGTTGGTTCCTCAGAATCTAGAGGGAATAGTGGTCCTAAGAAATAGGATCAAGGCATAGAGAAAGATGCCAAATGTTGTAAAGAAGTTAGCATGGGCATGCAACTCGGTTACCTTTGGATTCCCTTGAGAATAGGAAGTGGGAGATCGGCCAACAGGCCCTAGAATCATGGAGATGGCATCTATTATGACCCAAGACTCGAATCTCATGACATGATGTAATTGGTAATTAGTTTTTGAAAGTAAAATAGAGAGCTCTGCAACAGTGTTTTCAAGAACAACCCAAACTTTTGTGATGATAGAGATGCTTAATGGATTGAGAGAATGATTTTAGTATTTGTTTAGTGTTCTATACGATTATCTTAGTCTTATTTATTTGATAAGCAAGTTGTTTAGAGTAGGATATTTGGTGTTAGGCAAATTGTTTTGGTTTTATGTTCTTACTGGTCCAGTCTTGAGCAGTCAGTGCTTTCATGGCTCCCCCATGAAATCTAGCCTTGGGAAACACCTAAGGATAGGTGGAAATGTTAGGGGAGTCATTAGTGTATATAGATTTAGGATTAGGAAGCATGAAAGAGTGGAGAGCTCTTTTTATCACTAGTCTCTAGGCGAGCAGATAGAGCCCGGTTAGAGGTCTAGGAATGTCTTTGAAGATTTCTTGCAGGGTAAAGAGGTACTGTACGGAACAGGTACAAGTTCAAGTAGGGTTTCATCATAGCTCATCATACTAGGTGGACTGAGGTCATGTCAATCATTTAGTTTATGGTCTGAGTAGGTTCCAAGCAAGATTACAGTCAGTCCTAGAAATTAGGCCTTTTAGCCCTATTGTCCTAAGTTGTAGGAAACTAGTGTACGGAGGTTATCAGGCCCTAAGCCCCATTGAACCTTTTAAAACTTCCAAATGAGTATCCAAATCTGCCTTTAGTTTTGTAGGGTGTTTGGAAAAATTTAGCAAGAATTGACAAAATAGGATTGGTAAAGGCTACAAGGAATAGGCCTGTTTAAGGTCTCAAATGGTGAAACCTTGAACCTGTTAAGGATAGGGTTGAAGAACCTTCTAAAATGGTTCAAATATGCAAGGTTATGAATTTTTTCAATAGGATGGGAACCCCTGCAATGAAGAATGACGTTTGTGAGAAGTTAGCGCTCAAAAATTTCTAAGTGAGGAAGAGAAACTGAACTTGTCAAATGGTGTTAGTCCTCCAAGGTGAAGAACAAAGGATAGAACTCTTAGAGAAGAGTTAGAATTGGACTTAGTTAATCATCTAAGCCAATCAGGACCTAGAGGAGACTAGGTTCCTAGAAGAGACAAGCTGGGTCTCTTAGTTGCAGTGCAAGCAAGCCTTGGAACACTCACATCACCAAACCTAAGAATAGTATCTTCACTATAATATTAGGCTCTTTACAAATTCACTCTGCAACTTCAGTTAGACTTTACCTAAAGATATCTAACTTGCTAACCGGCCATATTTTTGGTCCTTAAATCCTTCTTATAGGGAAAATGAAGGAGCAACAAGCATCAGACCAGAAATACACCTGTCACTGGTCACTTGGACCACCTTATGACATTTCAAAAATTGGTTACAACAATTGAGTCTCTAGAGAATCTTCTTGTTCATCCCGTCCACTGGAGAATAACTGTTGCATTTTCCAAACTTTGAAAACTTGCACCAAAACTGCCACCAAGACATAGCCAAAATTTGTTATAACCATAACCACTGAGTTGTTAACTGCCGGTTGTAGACTTTGTCCTATTCTTGTTCAGTTAAGTACTTTTCTACCCATCCTTGATATTCCTCATCTGTTGGCCAATTAAAATTTACCACCTAATTTACCTTTGCACTGTAAGTTGTATACTTTACTGCTACTTGATTTGCCTCCCTTTCAAAAGATTCCAAAAATGTGCTAGTGTTAATGATTTGATCATCTACCTTGTCCTGCCATTGCTGCAGTGATCTAACATTTCCTTGGGCATCTACAATATCTGGTAAAGATGTGCCACTCCAGTCATCAAAACTCTTTACCAGCTCTTTAATCCTCTTGCTCAAATCATCAGGTAAGGCCTGGAAACCTTGCAGTGACTTCACAAAGTCTTGACTAGGCCTTAATTGTTGAGGCCTATTAGCTACATTTTGAGAATTTCATTTCCAGATTTTGTTGTGCAAGTTCAATATTTTGATTTTAGGAGTATAACAGTTGGAAATCATTGTAAAATCAGAATTTAATAATTTTTGGAATTAGCATTTGAAAGTGTTTTTTGGGGTCATTAACTTCAGACTATCTTCTCTTTTGCAGGGGTGGTTGCATGCTGATTTTTTTTGGTGTAAAATATCATAATTATTATATTTTGTTACCTGTGTACGATTAAAAATTATTGGAGTGCGTGTGAGTTTGATATTTTTTTAAGATCTAAATATTCAAGCTTGGTAAAGTAAAATCATGTCAGATAATATTAGTCCAGAACAAAATGAAGAGACAATTGCTAGATTGTGGGCTATATTGAAAAGAAAGGCTGATGGGAAATGTTATTGTCCTTGCAATAATTGCAAGGGCTTAAAGATGAGAAGATTTTTAATCACAACAACTAAGAAACATTGTAGGCAGCATGGTCACATTGAAGGGGGGCATGATTATCGTCCATTGGTAAGTTGTTCATTATATGTGTTTATATTGATTGAATTTGTAAATGTTTATATTGTTTTAACATTTGATATATATATAAAAAATCACTTGATCATGATCATGGTTTATTTGTGTCTGTCATTATAATAAAGGTGGGGTGCCCTAGGGCACATGATATGAATTATCACGGCCCAGAGAATGTGGTTTTGCAAGCGGAGGAACATGGAGCTGTGAATATCGAAGATGAAGTTAATGATCCTATGGAAGAAGATGATCATGCACTAGAAAACACAATTGAAGATGATGGTACAAATACATTGATCCATGACACATGTAGTGGCACATCTGATCATGTTGATCAAGATGACTTTTATGATATTCATGATTTACTTGTACTTGAGAAGGCATACGAGCCGCTTTATGAAGGCTCCCAAACAACTCTTCTCTCTGCTATATTGTTGCTGGTGAACTTAAAGGTTATGAATGGTTTATCCAACATAGCAATCTCACGGATGTTAAGGTATGTCATATATGTCATTTTTTTTCATCCATTTTAATTGTTGTTAGTTCATCGCTAGTAAATAAAGGATGAAGTATGTACCTTTAATATTCTTTATATTAAGAAGTTATTTTTTGTTGTAGATTGATTGGTGAATTTTTGTTACCACCATCAAATATTTTACCTCGCTCATACCAAGATTTATCTGGCATTATGAAAGATATTGGAATGGAGTATCAAGCAATAGATGCATGTCCTAATGATCATATTATATATCATAAACAACGTGAATTTGCAATAGAATGCCTGGAATGTCATATCAGTAGATATCAAATAGATCAACTAACAAAAAAGGTGCCTTGTGAGGTTCTTTGTTATATTCCCATTATTCCACATATGCAACAATTATTTAGGTGTGAAAGCTTAGCGCAATTTATGGATTACCATGCACGTAATAGAAGTGGAGATGAAATTCTTCAAATGCCTACGGATGGTTCTACATTTAGGGACATGGAGGAAAAATGGCCACACTTTAAAGAAGAACCTCGTAATCTTAGACTTTCATTAGCAGCGGACAATGTCAATCCAATTGGAGAGCTGAGATCTATTTACTCGGTGTGGCCTATTTTTGTTATCAACAATAACATTCCTCCATGGATGTCGATAAAGAGGGAGCACATAATGTTGGCAATGATTTTTCCAGGTATTTGTTTACATCAATTTTCTTTAACATAGTAGCATCTCATTTGTCTTATTTCTTGCATAATGACTTATATGTTTTTTCATTTAATAGTCGTGTACATGAATTTATATATATTGCAGTAAAATAGTTATAATAATTATGTAATGTTTATGTTCATTCAACTAGGTAAGTACCAAGTTAAAGATATGAATGTATATATTGAGCCTCTTATCGATGAGTTACTAAAGTTATGGAATGGCATCACTATGTATGACGTATCTAGACCAATAGGACAAAGACAATTTCAATTCCATGCAATGCTTGTATGGACAATTCATGATGCCCCAGGGCTAACACATTTTTCTGGTATGTTATAACATTCGACTGCATGACTTTAACGATATTTAATTTTATGAATTAGATATCATGCATGTTTTTGAAATAATCTATTCATTATATATAATTATAAAAATTGACATATTTAATCCAATTATATATGATTTGCAGGTCTTCAAACAAAGGGAAAATTTGCATGTCCAATTTGTGGTCCAAAGATGAAATCTCATCGTTCAACAAGTTTAGGAAAGCAGGTGTTTGATGAGTATAGGCACTTCCTCCACAGAAATCATAAGTATCAAACTACTGAAAAACATCTTTTCAATGGGAAAGAAGAGACTACATCAAAACCATGAAGAATGACACCTCGCCTATGGAAGTTGGAATATAATAGAATTAATCGTCAAGGTTATACATCGGATCAAATTGTTTATCTATCATTTATGATATGTTTTGAATTTATATTTTTATTTTGTGATCATGATGTAATTGAAAATGATTGTCGTTGTTAATTTGTTTAACTTATATGCTTCATGAAGGTCGTCAAGGCATTAATGGTCGGCTTCCATAGGGACTGAAAAGTTATCCCAAACAATTTAGTAGGTTGCCCTACTATGAGCAGCTACAAATTGTGCATTTGTTTGATACAATGCATATCGGAAAGAATATGACAGAAACATTATGGAAAATATTGGATGGAAGGCATGACAAAGAAAAAATTGTTAAAATTTTTAGTGACATTCAGGAAGCCAGTCATGCAATGAAAAATGTCATTCAATTAAATAGTGATGGAGACCAAATTAATATAAGTGCCCTTCCTTGGTTATTAATAGAGTAGCAAAGCAATGCTATAAAACAAGTCATATGAAAAATTCAATTTCCCACAGGATTTGCTACCAACATAAACAATATCATAACAAAGAAAGGTGAATTTGGGTCAGGGATGAAAACGCATGATTGGCATACCTTCATTAAGGTAATTATTCTGGTATATTATATATATATTTGTATACTGCATGTACTTTTCAGTGTATTATGTTTACTACTTTTGAAAAAATATTAATGAAAAGATCATTTTATAATTGCTGCAGTATGTTCTACCTCTATCTCTTCTAGACAACTTTGACAACAATGTCAAGCAAGTTATATATGATCTTGGAAAATACATGAGGTAAGTAGCGATATTTGTTCAATTCATTGTATATTTTTGTTAAATCTAATTAATATATTTGTGCCTTGAATCACTTGTAGATGGTTGTCATTTAAAGCAATCCACAAAGAAGATATAAATTATTGGAAGAGAAGAATTCCTCATCTAATGTGTGAAATGCAAAAGTGTCTACCTTCGACATTTTTCAATGCACAAGAACACTACCTCATACACCAAGTTGAGGAGATTGAATTGTGTGGACCTATACACACAAGGTCAATGTGGATGGTTAAGAGGCACTTGAAATTTTTGAAGGCTTTGGTTAGACAGAGAGCACATCCTGAGGGTTCTATGGTGGAGGGATACATGGTATACCAAACCATGGTGTACATTACTGAATATCTTCCTAAGTTTGCAGCAAAGATCCATGTAGATCACATTTGGGATCCCAACTCCAGTAACAAATTCGAAGGGTAGTACTTGATGGGGAAAGGTAGATTGAGGAAAGTGTCAGGTAATTATAAGATAGTCATGGAGATTGGTGTTTGTGCTTGAAGGCTTTCTTGCACAACTAGCTAAGAGGACCTTTCCTTGTCTTCTTCTGGGAACCTAATATTTTCTAGGTCCTTGTTAGGCTTACATGATTAACTAAGTCCTAATCCAACTCCTCTCCAAGAGTCTCACATCTTGTGCTTCACCTTGAAGGACTAACACCACTTTGTTATGTGAAAACTCTCTCCTACACTTAGAAAACTGTAAGTGCCAACATCACACAAACATTGAACTGATTGTAGGGGTGCCAAACACATTGGAAACATGCCATGTACTTCCAACTGGATCCATCTTGTAGGATCTCCAAACTCCTTTCCTACCGGTTTCAAGAATTGGTCTTGAGGAGGCCTATTTCTTGTAGCCCTTGACAGAGACCTTAATTTACTTCATTCCTGCCCAAACTTTCCAAACAACTTAAAAAACCAATTCCACATTCGAATACCCTTTTGGATTTTCTGAAGGATTCAAAAGATTCTATACTCCTAATTCCTCCATACATTGGTTTCCTATTATCTAGGTTAAATAAGGCTATTAGGCCTAGTTTGTAGGACCCCACTGGTTTTCTTGCTCAAACCTCAGTGGTGCAGGAGCACCTAGGAGAAACAGGAGAAACACTTAGGAACACTAGGAATAGGAAAGGTTTGTGAAGTTTTGTTTTAATTTGATAAGGTCATGTTGACCATAGCATTTAAGTGTGTGACTTGCCACAATACCTTGGTCAGGAGCTATCAGTAGTGTTTAAGTTGTGAGTTTAGACACTCATGGTGGGTAAGTTCTAGTAATTGGAAATAAAGCCCAAAATGTTGCTTTAAGCAATTTTGGCCTAAGGTGGTGGTTATGTCTGACCAAGGGGAAGGATAACCACCTTTTGAAACTTTATAAGGAGTGCCTCGACCTATTTGAAGGGTTGGAAGGCTTTGTGAATGTTGGAAAAGTTTGTAATTTGACAATTTTCATCAATGGTAACCGAGGACAACAGAGAATAACTGAATTTCATGTATTGTGTTCTTGGTAGTGTGTTAATGAATTAACCAAGCATCTTGTTATGTTTGTAATGTGATGTAATTGTTCTTAAAAGCTTTGTTTGGATAGTAGTTAATCTTTCTCATCATTTCTTAGTTGATTTCTTAGATAGACTAGTTTCTTTCCATTGTTGATTAGTCTAGGAAACTATTAATCATGGAGACTTAGAGATCTGTCTTCCACTATACCTAGTGTATAGCCTATGGGGGATGAGGCTAAGCTCCATGCCTGTATATAGCTTAGGTTTAGGAGTTTTTAGGAGTAGAAGGTTCATGAGGAAAGTCACTTCCTAGGCGAGCTTGGCAATGCCCGGCTAGGAAGGACAGTGCTAAAAAGCACATAACTTGCAAGGATGACTTCTCCAAGACAAAACCCACGGTAGAAGTGTGGAAGGAGGTCTCACGGTGGTCTGGTACCAAGGAGGAGGTCCCAACAGTCCGTTTTCTAGGCAGACTCTTTGATAGTCCAACTGGGTGGTTAGGAATTTGCCTGGCTAGGAAGGACAGTGCTAAAAAGCACATAACTTGTAGGGGTGACCTCATCTTGCTAAAATCTATGGTATAAAGTTGGAAGGGAGTCTTATGAAGGTCTGGTACCAAGGAGGAGGTCCCAACAGGCCGTTTGGGTTGAGAACTCTTTGACAGTCCCAAATCGGGTGGTCAAGAATTGGCTAAAAACCCTACATTTTGCAAAGTTTAAGGAAAGCCCTGTGTACAGAAAGGAAAGGCCTAAGGGTTTGGAAATCTTGTAGAGGTTGATATAAGGTTCAAGAATCCATGAAAAATATTTGGGGTTCTTTGGACAAGTTTTGTGAAAATTCCATTTTTCTCGGGCTAGGAGGGCTAAAAAGAGACTTTAGGCTTGTTGCTTTGAAAACCTAAGTGAGGGTTTGGAAGAAACGATGATGGAATGGAGTTATTGGTTGTTCAAGAGACCAAATGGAATTCTAGGGAGCATGATAACACATATTTACACCCCTGCAAACATCTAGTTGTGTATTGAGAGCATTTGGCCTTTAGGGAGGATTAAGGGTCAAGGGTGAAGTAGAGTCAAAGCACCAAGATTGGATTGAATTGTGTATTGTGGTTGGAAGAGGGGATGGCTAGTAGAACTAGGGGTAATTGAGTTTGTTTTAGGACCTATAGGTTGAGTGGTGGAGGAAGCCACGAAAGGGAATTACTGAGGTGAGACCCAGAGCATGGGAATGTGATTTTTTCATCCATTCCCCCTTTTACACCACTTAGTCAAATGGATTGATAGAACCTCAATCCTTCTAGCATGTTAGGATATGTCTATACCCTACCTGGAACTGTACTTGTTCTGTACTATACCTCAATCCCCTGCCTAAATTCTTCAATTCATTACTATCAAACCTCTAACCAGGCACTCTAAGCTCGCCTAGGACTTGAAATTAAAAACAGTTGTTCCACTCTCCATGACTCCTAACTCTACATATGTATAGATTAATGGCTCCCCTAACACATCCATCTACCCTCAGGAAAATCCCATGACTAGATTTCATGGGGGAGCCATAAAAACACAAGCTGGTCAGGACAGGACTAGTAAAACCCTTAAACCTTAACCTATCTATTCAGGACACTAAAATAGCTTAAATCAACTTACTTGCAGAATGAAAAAGGTTTAATACTATCCCATGAACATGACTCTAACACTAAATCAAAAAATCCAATTCACTTAGTATCACTATCACTCAATAACACTCGGAGTTCACATAAAAACATAAATTGCAGAGCTATCTTCTATTCCAAAAACTTGATTACAATCTCCCTCTTTCTTGAATTCGAGCCTGCTTCATATTAGATGCCATTCACCATGTTTGTAGGGTATGTTGGTCGATCCCCCACTCCTATCCTTTAGGGGATCCTATGTAACCGAGTTGCATGCAACATTTTCCATAATGGCAACTGTTGTCATGACAATTTTGTAACAACATTTGGCAACTCTATCGTTATGCCACCTTCCTAACTCTTAGGACCTCTATGTCCTATATTTTGAGTAACCAACATCATTAAAGGCCTCATGGCATATTTCTAACATCATTCATGTGTTTATAATACATTAAGACTCAAATCCCAACTTAAGCTACTAAGGCTAAGCAATGTAAAAACTATTAACAATGACTAACTTTGGTGACCTTAGTCCTAATGACTAACTCACCTAGCCACAACAATGACCTTCTAAGGTCCAAAATAAACATACAATTACTCTAACTTGGCTAATGTCAAATACAAGCCCAAAATATCCTAACTATGGAGGTTAGCCTAGGTGTGCTCTTGCACCAGAGATTGATTAGAATATATTTTACATTTGGTTTTTATGTATATTGTACTTATAAATTAAGGTCGTATACCGTGGTAATTAACTAATTTTATGTCGTTTGTGAATTTCATTTTTTTTGATACAGTTGGTCGAGAGTGTGATGCACTACATTTGTATGTCGCAAACAATCTTGATTGGATGATGGTATGGATTGAACGATGTCAACAATCTGGTCGTGCATTAACATGGGAAGGTGTGGCTTCATTGGTTAAAGAAGCTCATCATAATGGAGATTCCAATGTTACACCAAGGGATATTGATTTAGCATATGGTTTAAGAGATAAATAGGTATGTATAAATATATTAATCACCCATATTATTTAATTATTTTCAATTATATTGATGTATATATATGTTGAGATTTTTTTCTTTGCATACATTCGGCCAAGAATAAATATGTTTATCAACTGACGATATTGCAATAAGTTTTGCATGTTTGACATATTGCAGGTGAAACACCACAAGGCAATGTGGTGCAATGGTCATAAATTTCGAATCAAAAAGTTGGATGACATGAAGAAAACTTATGATTATGGGATAACTGTAGTCTTCTAGGTGACTAATGTTTCATCTAGAAGCGACATACATCTAGAAGTCTCAGAAAATTAATACTATGGGATTTTGGATGATATACTTGAGTGTGAATTTAAGTCCTTCAAATTAGTTATGTTCATCATCCTATGGTATAGGCTACTATTGAATGAAAATGATCTCGAGAGAACTGTTATTGAACATGATAATGGATTTACCATGGTTAAAACAAGGTATTTTGAGCGAGCTGGAAATGAGCCCTATGTTCTTCCAAGCCAATGTGAGCAGGTATTTTACTCAGAGGTTCCAGGTAAAGCAGGTTGATCATATGTTGTTAGACATGATCCAAGAGGAAGGGCGGTAAAGTATAATGTGGTGGAAGAAGAAGATACTGAAGAAATAGAAGATGATGTAGATGATGATTAGGATCAACAGTTAGTTGATGATGTGCCTGACGAAGATGTCGAAGAGGAGGAACTAGATCATGATGATGTAGGAGTTAATGTTCATGAAGATGATATCCATGTGGATGATGACATTATCGAAACTGATATCAATGACGATGATGATGATATGACCAATCCTTACAATGTTGAATCTAGATCGGATGATACAGACAAAGAGTTGGATGAAGAAGAAGATCAATGACATTAATGTGTATTGTCTATTTGATATTAATTTATTGAAAGAATTATATTTGACTTATGTGGTTATATAATTAATTTATGATGTTTTTAATTTTAATTATATTTGAATTATATTAGAATATGTTCAATTAACAGATGTAAAAAATAAAATGGATAAACCAAAAGATGAAAGTGTGAGACCATTGCCTTGTTGGGTGTGAGATAAATTACTTTCGGAGTAAGGCAAAGAACCGTTGGCCCGATTCATTAAGTCTGAGCAATAGTTATTTTGGTGAAAGTCATGGCGATATAAAAAAAAAAGGAAAGAAACTATCGGGGAGACTTGTGATGTTGGGGAAACTGCAAGACGTCTTAGTGGGTGGGTGATCATTGAACCCTGATGTGACAACGAGAATTTTGAAAAAAAAACTTGTAGCATTCATGTCTCGATCGGGAAAAGACATTAATGGCACCACGAAGCGTAGGAGATTTTGCATATCAGGGTATGATCAATTGAAATCATTGTCTCATAGAATTCAAAGTGAAGGAGAGCAAGGGAACCAGCAGAGCAATTAAGGCATTCACCTGGCTTGAGCTTGGAAGAAGTTATAGTAAGTTTCTCATCCTCTCAAAATTCGTAAAAATTTGAATTATGGAAGGCACTGGTTCGGGAAAACTAAAGGGAAGAAAACCCAGGGAGGGAAGGCAATCAAAAGTAAAAAAGAAAAAGACTAAGTTGCAACCAGAAGGTACTGAAAGGAAGCTAAATCAAGACCTCATAGACTAGTTACCTGGTTCTGGACCTGTTAGAACTGTAAAATTTTGAATTTTTACAATCTATTGCATTCAAGAGTTTTCAACATTAAGTCCTTGTAATAAACATAAAATCCCCTCTTTGCATTGTCTTGCTTAGTTTTTTTCATGTGACCCATTTGAATCCGTCTATCTCTTCTTATTTCATTGAAAGACCCATATCGGCAAGACATAGTACAAGTCTCCCCGAGATATATTTTCACTAACATGTATTTGTTGCAGACAATCGGCAAGACTTTTCTTTTGTTTTGGTGACTGAGAAGATTCATATTGGCATATGTTGGGGGGTCATTGTAGTGTCACGGTGAATTCAATTGGTCTTGCCGAGTGGCATGTGGAGGGGTCATTTCGGCTAAACTAGTGGGTATCGGCATGAAGTCATAGCGAAGTCATTTCATCTCACCGATTGGCTTGTAAGCAAATGTCTCGGTAAGACTTATGTCATCGGGGAAGGTCTTGGCGAAGTGACTCTTGTCTTGCCGAACTAAATACAAGGGGATTTGAAAAGCTATTGGAGAGAATATTGGGGTCTTGCCGATTGGAAAGGTATGGCGATAGAGATATGCATCGCCAGGAGAGGAAATTTTTGACATAAGGTTTCACCAAAGTCTGAATGTTATACCGACAAGCAGCTTGGGTTGAGTTTCACCGAATAGGAGTAATATGGAGGAGTGATGTCGGTAAGACATTTGGAATCGATATAGGTCTTCCCGAAGGTTTACTGTCTTACCGAAGGTGTTATTTCATTGGTGGGGTTTATTTCTTCGGCGAGAAAACTTGGTGGACACGCCAAAATTAGAGTTCATCGATGAAAGGGTGATTTTGTCTCAGCGACTATGACTTGAAGAATGCATATCGGTGTGACACAATGAAGGCTACGTAACATCTCCCCGACTCGGAATTGTTATAGTGACATAAAAGATAGTCATTATTTTTTAGATCCCAAGTGTTGGTAAGACCATGTTATGTCTTGGCGAAGGGTGTAATAGACGTTGCAAAAGGACTTCGCCCTAGATTTGAAAGTTTCTCATCGAAAGGATAGCTGATGTGACAGTGCTAGTTTCAAATGGATTTTCATTCCTACTTCATTAATGGCATGACGGGATATAACAATAAAGTTTGTATCAATTCTTCAATTCCGAATTGATTGCAGGTGAATTGGCATGCTGAGCAAAGAATTGGGACATTTTCAGTTTGAGGAACTTGAGCAAAATACTATAAGTGACTGTTCCTTGGTTTTTTACATTTTGATTCTGTAAGCTTGAGAATGGAGTCCTCTGGTTTTGGAAAGGGTAAGGGTAGAAAGCCTGGTGTGAGTAGTCTGTCAAAAGGAAAGAAACAAAAGGTTGATATAGAGCATGAGGGCACTGAAAGGAGGTTGAACCAAGACCTTATTGATCAATTACTTGGCTTGGGCCCTAAAGCTAGAAGGTCTACATAGCTTAGGGAAGAGGTTGATAAACTAGATGACAAGTGCAAGTTCATAGGTGATGTGTGGACTGCCATAAGAGGATATGAGCTATTCAATTTCCATTACCACAGAAGAAATCATTTTGAACCAGTCTATAGCCTATGGAAGTTAAATGTAGGGAAACTAGTGTGCCCTAATATTTTTGTAAATGCAGAATTGGTAAAAGTACTTGCAGATAATTATGATCCAAAACATAAGGCTATATGTGACCCATCTAGAAAACCACAGATATATGTGTCTAAAGAAGCATTGGGTGAGGTTTTCAAATTGGAAGGGTTTTGCAATGAGGAGATCAGTTGCGAAGAGTTGGAAAAGGAATTTTCAAGAATGGATACAATCTATAAGGGTTGGAGGTTGCCTATTCATAGAGTTAAATAGGGTAGCAAATCAGAACCTCTGCAAGATAGTGAGGGGCCTCCTTATCATGTAGATTTGTTTGAGCCTTACATGAAATACACATATTTCTCAGTGTGTCAAGTGTTGGGGATGGATGCCCCAGAACTCATGTCAATTGTGCCAATGATTATCATAGTAGATATTCAATATCATAACTCCAGGCCATTCGATTATGCTTCATATATTGCTAGGGAGCTTGATTCAAGATTGGTGGCTATAAAGGGTGGAGCTTCTATTGTTCATCTCAGAAATTATTCATTGTTGATGCACTTGGTGTTGTATTTTGGATAGGAGTTGGGAGTATGGCCTCCAGAAATGAGAGTTTATCAAATTGGTAAGGGTGAGGCATTGCCTATTCAACTGTGGACTTCTATTTGGGATAGCAGGTTTGCCAATTCTAGTTTCATCCACTTTGAGGAATATTTTGTGAAAACTTTGTACAAATTGTATAAGTATCCTTGTAACTATTCATTGACTAATGAGATTAAAAGGTTTCTTCGGCCCAAAGATTTCAATGGGCCAATTGATCATAACTGGGGTGAATGGTATTGTTTGGAAGGAGCTACAATGATCAGAGTGTCTGGATTTGAAGATGCCTCTTTTATTCTACCAAGGACAGTTCCAAACAAAGTTGCATATTTGGAAATTGTCAGACAAATGGATTTCAGCAATGTGATGCTTTTCAGTTCTTATGGGAAGTAGGCTTTCGTGCCTAGCACATTATGTTTTGGTGATTTCACTGTGTTGGCTAAGGAGGGATATAATTCAATCCTTGATAGATTGTTGCATTATAATATGAAAAGGGGATCACCTAGGAAAAACTTTGACCCTGAAGGATATATCAATTCAGCCAAAGAAAGGATTAACTTTGGAAGGTATCAGCATGTACCTTATCTTTTTGATGATATGATCAAGAATTTGGATGAAGAGGAAGCAACGGGGGTGGTTGAAAGCTATAACCAAGGGTTACAAGATGTGGGGACATTGTCCTATGGAAGTGAGGAAAGCCCAATGGATAAAGTGCCACAGAGCAGAACAGAGAAGATATCTAGGTTAAGGACTCAGCAATATGTTTTCCCAACTAGAGAACAGAGTATTGGAAGTGGTGATATTGACACAAGGCATATGGAATATAGATCATTTGTTTCAGATGATGAGTTTATAAAATATCCAGAGTTCAAAGCATTCTTGTACAAACTGAAGGGGAAAGAAATAAGAGAAGATGTTGGTGTTGTCACTTTTGGGAATGAAGAGCAATTATTGGATCAATTGAGAATATGTGTGGATGATGAAATGACAAATATGACTCCTGAAAAGGGGAGGAAAATGTTGGAGAATGCTGGTGTCATGATCTTTCCTGGACTTGATTTGAATTCTGCATTAGTATTTGATAGCTTCTTAAGAGATAGTAACACTACACACAAACTTGATAAGGAAAAGGTGACAGAGGTGTATGTAGGTTCTAAGTATAATATTGATGAGGGATCGTTGATGATATGGGCTTTGTATCTCCCCAACAGGAAATCAGTGGTAATTGATACAGAGAAGGAATTTGGCCATGTTATGACCCTAAAGGTTGGAGAGGCTGATCTTGTGGTTACTGCAAAGATTGGGATAGACATTGCAAAATTGAGTAAAGCACAGATCCAGGCACTGATAAGAGAAAGAGAAATGTATAAGGCAAGTAATGAGAGAATGTTAAGAGAAAATGATAGATTGAAAGAATTAGTTGGTATTTCAATAGATCCAGCCAAAATGCTCACTCAAGGAGAAAGCTCTCAAGAAAAAGATCATTGGGTAGGGTCAAGTGCCTATAATTAGGGAAAATATGATGCAATTGTAGCAGTTGTTAAGAGAAGGCAGGATAATTTGACATCCTGGTTGAATAAATTATGGGGAAAATATTCTAGTACTGTGACTGCATTAAAGGAGCATGAAAGGATGGATGGATGAATTATGGAGAAGTTTCATGAATTGGCCTAGAATGATGAGGCTAATAGTACTACACTTGAAGCTACAAATCACATTATCAGTCACCATCGAAAATTCTGTGAGGAATTGGAAGGAGATAAACAAGGATTAATTGAAGTTGCCAAGAAAACTGTGGTCGCATTTTCTAATAGTAGAGGGGAAGTGAAAGATGCCACTAGATGGAAGAATGAATGTGACACAATACTGAGTGGAATCATGAAGATAACTTCTGCATAGAATACAACATTAGAGGAAGTGAGTGAGCAAAATGAGGAAATATTCAAGATGGAAATCATGATCATGAATGCTGTTGAAGATGCGGATACATATAAATGTCAGGATTATTTGGACTACCTCACTACGACTCGCTTGTGGCTAACTAAAGTTTAGTTATTCTCTATCTTTTGTTTCAAATTCTATTTTTTTCTATTTCTGAAAGGACGCGTCCTTTCATATCCTCAATGTATAAATGTCCATTTTGAAAACAATATGAAGGGTAGAATTAGATAGAGGATAAAAAAGAGACAATATAATACAATTTTTGGAAGGATGAGACTGGTTGCATATGTAAAATCATGGAGATATCAATGAAAGTTTAATATGATGGTGCGATGTTTTTTGGTATTAGTTATTTATGATATTTGTTGAAAGGTATTATTGAAGTTGTCTTTGTAATGGTGTTTTTTGGTTATTTGAATTAGTGTAAACAAGTTTTTACCTAGTTCGTCAATGCACATTTGTTGCATCTGTATGATCAATTAATTGTTTCTTTCCAGTAAATATTAAATTCTCTAAATTGATCATAGTAATTAGGGAATGTCAATTGGATTATTAAGAAGAACTCAATAATCACAATCTTGCATGTTTATACAAGTTATAAACCAAGTAAAATGCTAAATAACTTGAATGTCTGCGAGAACAAGTAAATTTGTTTTAGATTTATCTTGTCTCCGTGAACCCTATAAGGCACTGGTCTTTCATTTTTCATTCTTTAGTTTCATTCACATTTCTACATTTGTTAACTGAGCATATTAGGGTTTAGTTTTGGATATTGATATACAATTTATACCAAATTTGTTTTATTTTGTCCATTTCAATCTACCATTGTGGACATATAAGGGCAATAGGAAAAGATTAAAAGTCAAGTCTGCTCAATTCAATTAGGTACACCCGCAAGAAAATGAATCACATTTTCAATTAACTATTGAAACTAAATAGATGAATCTTTGATAAAGCTATTGATAATCCATGGCACACACCCAGGAGAGTAAACCATCTTAATTTTATAGATTTCTTTCGATATAAGTAATTAAAAAAGCATATCACACTAATCTGTATATAAACCTAACCCCAGGATGACTTCCTGAAACAAAATGTTCATAACACTTTAACAATAAAGAGGACTATATAACTTCCAAGCGTCGGATTACAAAATTTTTCTGACCCTTCACAATGAGCCATGAAATCTCCTTTATAGAATAGGAGAGCAACAAGCATTAGGCTACATTGTGACACCAAGTTGAATTTCAGCACCAAAATGAAATTCAAATTTACATTCCTTGCCATAATGATACCGTGCATGAACAAAGGAATCAAAACAGTTATGAAATAACCAGTCGAAAAAAAAAATTTCATGCAAAGCATGCACACGTCCATACCCACATCCACATCCACTTGATAGAACAACGAGAGAAGATAAGACACGTCCAATAGACCCACTGCCAGTAATCATGAAGAAGCAACACGGCCCCGGTACAAGCAACCACTCTGAGTTCGAGCCTGCGATAGCGATGGCATGACCACCTCCTCTTTACCGACCGTGTGAGCACATTCCTAAACAACTAGACCTGGTGCTAATGCAGACATTGGCTCAATTGCCAGAAGCTCCTCATCCACTCCCATTAGATCGGCCAAGGAAGCTAAGTAGCACCGATAATCAGAATTAGTCTTGGATTCCTCAGAATCCGAGATGATAATCGGGGATGAACATTGTGCTGGCCTCTTGCCAGTGTTCCTAATAATAGCCTTGCGAGACATGGGAGAATCAAATTTCTTCATGTCTGGTGAAGCTAGCCTTGCACTCATTCACTTAACTGATTTACTCATGATAGGAACAGAGTGCAGCCACAAATAGAAGAAAAACCTTACTGCACTTAGACACAAGAGAATGCAATGCTGATTACATACAATTTAGTTAGCATTTATAGAGCAAGCCAGTATTCAGGGTACAATTACTTGAAGGCGATTCAACCACTTGCATAGTTAATATTCCAGATAACTATGAATAGTACCCTCAGTAGGATGGCACTATTCGCACACAGGAGGAAATCAGGTGGAGATCCTCAGGAGAAAAGAAACCTGTATCATTAATGACACGAATGAATGAAATATTTTAATGACATCAACGAGACTAATCAGTCTATGGGACCGAGGAAACAACAAGCCTAATTTGTCTTCATGCTCTTTTCCAAGTCTAAGTAATACAGCCAAGTAATACATGCCACGTGGGCAACTCACACACTTCTTCCCTATAAATGAACCACCGATTCAGGAGGCACTTTAACAAATGGAGGGTGGAGATCAAGTCAATGGATGTTGACAATCCACGTCGATGCCTTCAAAAAACATATCCAATCAAGAACCCGCAGAAGAATAGACCCAGACCGCACAATGGGTCCCATATAATCCCACTGGCATGAAAAGAAAAGCCACATGCCACTCCCTTGTGAACCTCACAACACTCTCCCAGATATTTACTTTGCCAGAGGGAGGTGTGCGAGAGATCATGATTATTGATGGCTATTACCGGTGAAAATACGGTCCCCTATCATATCGAACACCTCGGGAAGAAAACCCATTCATCTGTTCATGCCACATGGCCATATCTCATGAACCTTGCACTACTTTGATGATGCCAGCAGACAAACCTGCGAGGTTTGTGAGAAGCGGTCAAGATTGAATTCTATGATCGGACGGCTCATCAACCCTTAGATGGAACATTTAAGTGGGGCCTGCATTGGAATTTTTGGTGGTGTAATACCTAGGCCATTACACTAAAAAGACCGAAAAATCAGGTGAAATAGGGAAGAAAACCCATTCATCCATTCACGCCACATGGCCATATCTCACGAACCTCGCACTAATTTGATGATGCCAGTAGAAAAACCTTCGAGGTCTGCGAGAAGCGGTCAAGATCGAATTCTGTGATCGGACGGCTCATCAGCCTTTAGATGGAACATTTAAGTGGGGCCCGCATTGAAATTTCTGGCGGTGTAATATCTAGGCCATTACGCCAAAAAGACCAACAAATCAGGTGAAATAGGGCCGGTTAAGCACGACCCGAGAGGGATGAAACCTCACTTGAGTGACCAGTCCACCGTGGCAACCGGTCACCGTTAAAACATAACAAGATGGTTTTGACCGATCCATACTAAGGTTACCTTGAGTAATTTAGAAACCCTCTTAACCCCAGCTTCAATTTACTGAAGTTCCATCAAGTTGTGGAATTTTTCTTTGCATCTACCAATTGCATTTGTTTGAAAGTTTCTAAAAACTTTTCAACAAATCC
Organism: Sequoiadendron giganteum; assembly: GCA_007115665.2. NCBI lineage: Eukaryota > Viridiplantae > Streptophyta > Pinopsida > Cupressales > Cupressaceae > Sequoiadendron > Sequoiadendron giganteum. The sequence continues at coordinate 266,094,390 of CM021104.1, read as the reverse complement.
ATTATGTGTATATTCTAAAATCCTTATAGTCCTTATAGTCCTTCTAGTCCACATCACTTTGTTTTTTGAAGAAACTATTACCATATATTTCTTATTTATGTTCTAAATTGGATACATTTTTATAAGTTTGATATTACAATTAATAATATTAATTTTGGCAAGACATTAAAAGATTTTGTTGATTTTAAAAATATATGCATCCCAATGTAAAAATGCCAACAATGGAAGCAATGATTGTAACACATAATTTTTGATGTAGTATCCAATTCAAAGGATGATGTTACAATTTAGGGTTATGATTGGGTATTTAATTAGGGTTAGGATTTAGTGTTCGGGTTAGTGTTAGGTGTACATGGTAGGGGGTAAAACTTACAAACAATAGACACACTAAAAATGATGTTTAAATTTAGTTTATTTTACGTGTGTTAGGAAGATGGGAGGTGGAAATTTAGGAAGATGGGTGCTATATCAAACTGGGTAGTATAGTTATAGATTCATACAAAAAGATGCAATAATTGAAACCATTTGTGACACCTTAATGAAGATATCACTAAATACCATATCTCTCTAAATGCACATGTAAACTAGGTTATACACACACATTTGAAAAGATAATAGAAATTTGTAGACCATTAAATGATCCTACTTAGTAATTCATGAATAGACCTAAATATTTTTTTTATTATTTTGAAAATAAACCTTACAAAGTATTTATAAGGATTTTATAATCTTTTGGTTGGCCTGCTAATCAATAATAAATCCAAAAATGAGCACAACAAACATGGAGGAACTATAAATAAAGGTTGAATCAAGGTATTATATTCATTATTTAAAGGTTACATTAGATTCATTACAATTTTTGGATGAACCTAGATCATTACAACATTAAAATTATTTTACCTTGTGTTAGAGATAGAAACCCTAGGGCATGCAACAAATTTTTTATATCTAGATATGATACTTATTCTACCTCTTTTTCATCAACCCGTTGAACAATATTTGATAGCTTTATACCTCCTTTGTAAGTCACAACCAAGGGTGAGAAGTGCAAACTTGCTATAAAACCCCAAATATTTGAGCAATTAGAAGAGGATGTACAAATCTACACTAAATCCCAAAAGTCCAAAAATTGAAAGAACAATAGGGGCATCAATACCTTTCAAGTTTCATTTCTTAAGGATTCAATATACAAAATCACCTACAAAAATGTTAATCATATTGTGGGGAGCATGGGGGAACACTCTTTTGATTTGCAAATCTCCCTAAGCATTGATGGTGATTTCAGTTCATGATATGTTAGGGTATGGAGGAACACGTGAAATCTACAGAGCATTGCAATGTATGTGCCCTTGGTCTCCTTGTATTGTGCAACACAATGCTTGGGTTCATGACATGGCTTAATCGCCTCCTATGGATTCATTAACTCTGCTGGTTGTATCAGGCATTAACAAGTCAATCTTTTGGTGCAATGACAACCGTCTTTGCAACAATTGTTATCAGATCTAGGGTCACAAGTTCAAACTCCTCACTTGTGTTGTGTAGCATAGTTCTTAGGTTCGTGACATGGCTTAACCATCTCCCATGGACTCATCAACTCTGGTAGCTATATCAGGCATTAACAAGTCGGTATTTTGGTGCAACAAAAACCATCTTTGCAACAAAAAGGATTCATCAAGATTTGTGTGTCATTTATTGAAATGGTAGAGCAAACAAAAATAACTAGATTAAATCACTACAAAGGAAAAATATAAAATAGAATATTGATTAAATTTTACGGGATGATTTTACATTTCAATATTGTATTGAATTTATAAATCCATTATTCTCACATAAAACTAGCTTACCTATGGGAATAACTCTAGCAAAACTAATTATTAATTTATTTAAAACTAAACTATTACCTAACCATTGATTATTATAAATTAATAATTACATGCTAATTTATTTTGTATCATTATCTAACCTAAACTAAGATGTAATATTCCAGCATTCCCCCCTCATTACATCAATATGAACAAAGGATGGAACATTTGAAGATTTGATCACAATAACCCTTTTACAGACTTTGATGAAGTGCCCTCATCGATTATCCTTGCTCACCCAAGAAACACCAAACTCACTCCATCAGTGAATCTCCTAATCGTAGAACATACATAAAATGTGTACAACATGAGAGAACATAAAGTGTCCCAATCTTCCTTGCAAATGAGAGTACAAATTTCCTCTAAAAGTCCACATCTCCTCTGAGTGTGTCAAAATACCTCCTCTAGTGTTGTACATGAGAGAACAACTTTCCTTTTAGAGTCCACAACTCTAAGTGTGCCAATATCTCTCCTCTGGTTCTATGGAAACAATCCCTCCTCTATTATACAAAAGAACCTCAAACAATATAGATACATTAACCACACCCATAAGAAATGTCAAGATTCCAAGCCCCCTTGCTCCATGAAAGAACACAAATAGAAAAATGCGCTTCTAATGTAATGGATCAACTCTGAGCAAGAAGCTAGCCTGATGTGGAAAAAGATATCCAACCTCCAATTTTATTATCTTGTTACTTTTTAACTACCAAATGTAGCATTCAAACCCTTAAAATACTTATTAAGTGTAGAATGGATGGTTTCAAAAGCACAAACATTTGGTAACCTAATGAAACTTATAAAATATTTAATGTGCAATGCTTGAATAAAAAATAAAAACAATACCCATTCAACTTCACATAGGATACTGGAATATTCTCCTTGACACCAACCCTCAAATATGAATGCCACTCACAACATCTCAACAAACTTTTAACTAATGATAAATCCCATGCCATTTTAAATATTTTCAATGCCTCAACTTATATTTGCAATAGTATGAGAAAAATGTATTGTGTGTAGAAATAATAATACTTCCCACACTTTATAATAGCATCAAACAACCAATAAATAAGCTCATTGAAAGAAACATATAGACTTCAATATAAAAAATAATATTTCACTATTTCTTCCTTTAGCACCTACAATTATGGCACTTCCATTTAGTGTAGATGTATTTCCATTTACTACACCATTCTCTAACAATCTCCTGATTTCTTAAATATATGATGGAGCTTTCAAATCTATAACACAAATCTCTCTCAGATATTTTGAGGAATTTCTAACTTTCACATTTGCTTCAACATATTTCTAGGAGCATGGAGTTTATATAATTGATTTGATTATTCTCATTCCAAAACTTGAATTGAAACAATGACTGTATGCAAAATTCACACCATTTTTTTTATATTTTACATCAAAGTGTTCATCCAATAATAACAATATCTTCAAAATATTTCTAGGTTTTATTCTCCTTCATATCATCTTTCCATAACATTTTAAATTTCTATTTGTTTTTTAGAATCAAAGAAATATATCATAGTTTTATTGAGATTTTGTTAGACTGTTATAAAAAACATCAAAACAACATACCAACACATATAATGGTGCTTTGGTAGAACTAAAACAACATAATGGTGTCCCTTTTCAACCAACAAACTCAATTCATAGTCCATTTTCAATGGTGCTCTAATACCATATTGAAATGGTAGAGCAAGCAAAAATAAAACTAGATTAAATCATTGTAAAAAAAAAACATAAAATATTTTTTTTTTGATTAAGCAGGGAAAGGGCCATGATCCCTTACAAAGCAGCAAACTAGTCCAGAGAAACAACTACCAGACAAAACAACAAAACAAAGGGAAAGCAAAACAAAAGAAGGACCACTTCCCCACACCTAGCCAGCCAAAATCAAAATCAACCTATACCAACCACATCAAAAGATATTAATCTATCAAGGATCCAATAAAGATTTAACCAATCCATATAATCTTTGAACCATAAAATGAGGTTATATAAGCATAACCTATAAAGAGTACCCAACAAGTTCATAATGTTCATAGCATAAATAAAACTTAAAATAATATAGTTCAGGCATAAGCATCCTCAATAAGGCTCCAAGCCTTCTTCAGGTCCACCACTGAATCTTCAAGGCTATCTTTTATCTCCATCTTTCTAGAAAAATTAGCATCATCCATGTTCTATTTTTTCCTCCATTGTTTCTTGATTTTACCCTATCTCAAGATTGTATCCATCATTGTTTTTTTCATCACTACATCCATAATCCGACACATGTTCAGCACAACATTCTTAAGAACCTGAAACTGTTAGCATTGTCTTCTTTCTGCATCATTTTCTTAATAAGCTCCATCCTTTATTATATCCTTTGAATTCTTGTTTTCTCCTTGTATGTGTGTTTATCTTTCGAGCATTCTTCATTACCAGGGGTCACCACATTAATTTCCAAGTCCTCTAAATCAATAGTAGCCATTCCTTTTTCCTCAGCCATACCAGTATCCTCCACATCCTGCATGTCCTCCTGCTAATTAAACCATTCCTCCTCCTCCTAACTCAAATATTCCACGTCCTCTGACCCCGACACCTCTTCCTCAAGAGACCCAACTTCACCTAGACTATCGGGCACACATTCTTCAGAGGAGTAATCTTTTTCCTCCCTACTAACCTTCTTCCCTTTTTTACTTTCCAGAGGCTCTTCCAAGTTCTTTTCTTCCAAAAGTTTTGATTTTTTGCTAATATCCGACCCCTTGGATGTTGCCAAATCCACACAAGTAGAAAGACAACCCACTGGGGTAGTAGACCCACATTTAGGGCTATTTTCAATGTCATCCAAAATTGTTATAGTATTAGGGTCAACACCCAACTCATGAATCAACAATTTTCTTTTCTTATTAGCAATAGAAGGAGGGGGCAGCAGTACATTTGTTAGGAGTTATTTTAAGAAGTGAAAACCATGAGGGTTCTACAACATTAGGGGCTAGGTTAATTGGTTCTTTGATAAGAGAGTGGGGTCAGATTTGAATTAGTTCAATTTTCACATAACTTTTAGGGGTGGGGTTCTCAATCAGGCTATGGAAAGCATTTCTTTGCAAGGTGGTGGTAAGAATGTACTTACATATGGCTCTATTCAAGTCCTAGTGTAAAGGAGGGTTTGATCCATTGGTAAGGCTCTGTTTCAAGGAGGAGAGGAGGAAAACGGGTAAGTTAATTTTTTCCTAGTGCCTGATATGGTTGTGGATAGGAAAATGATAACCATGCACCGATTGAAAGAGGCCCTCTAGTGTAAAATACTTCATGACAAAATAATAGACATTATGATATGGGGGCAGAAGCAACACCCTATAATAACCATTTTGAAATCTTTGAGCCTTCTCTTTAGCTTAAAAAAAATTCAATATAAGGCTAATAGTTGCCCGTGCTTACCTTGGCTATCTTCTTTCCTTCGTACGTCAGACCCGTCGCCTTGGAAATCAACTTAGCATCAATAGTAAAGTGTTGACCACCCAACTTGACTTCTCCATCCTTCCAGGCATTCAAAAACTTGTAGCTAATTTGTTCACTGTAACCCTCCATAGCCGCAAAGTATAGCATGAAAGCAGGATAGTCAAACAAACCCCGTAATTCTTCATTCTTCTTCAAGGAATCATATTTACTTCGTCCTTTTTCTAGGGCCTCCCATAGTTTTTTCTGTGTTTTGATAATCCTTTAGAAGAAGTAAATACTTCATTCTTTGACCTTCCTCATTTACAACAAAAGCAATTGGCAATTCAAAAAACATAGTTTTGATTGAAACTTGGTGGCTTTTCATTTGTAAGGACAATGACTCAAACCTTGTAGCAATATTATTGAAATAATCAAGTTGTTTACAAAGTCTAGCCTTGTATCTTTGAAACTCCCCTTTAATGGAAATGACAACTCCACCATCTTTAGGATTCATGATGACACATTTTTTATTATCCTCCCTATTGCCTACAATAACACATGCTAAACTATCTTTTCTCAAATCCTTCATAATATTTTTATAAATGCGGGTGATAATCATCATTACCACCTTCCCTCTTTTTTTATTATTGCATGAGGCATCCAAACAGGCACGTCCTTTCATCCCATCTCTTTTTAAATCTTTGAAATTTAGAGTACAACTGCCATAAATAGGGTACATCAAATTCTATCTTTTAAACCTGTCCAATTGCCACATAAGAAAGAACGTAATTATCATGACAACTGGGCAACACTGTCGACCCCACAAATTAAATAATTTCTTTCTATCCATGAAGAATTAATTAAACCCTTTGATCTCTCCTTATATGTTTGATTTGATAATCGAGAAAGGTTCCAATATTCCCAATCTAAATGTTGTAGGCCAAAATTCGCCATTGCATCGACAACCTGTTGACTTCCCTGTAAATATGGGTAATATTGCAATGTTGAAAGGATTGTATCATATGTTTGAAATCATCCAATATATCTTTTAACTATCTTGGTGTCTCCTTCCACCATAACTTTACTGTAGCCATTATCTTTTAGATAACATATTTTGGCCCACACTGCATAAGCCTTAGCCAAGTTGTTAGTTGTTGTACCTAGACCTTTTTTGTATCCAAGAACATAAATGCCTTGATGGTTTCCTACTATCCCACCTATCCCCATCAGACTAGGATTCCGTTTAGAACACCCATCAAAATTACATTTAATCCATCCCGGATCTGGGGGAATCCAAATAGTTCTTTTTCTAATAAGTTGTTTGACGCAGTTGACATTATTAAGATCGTGAGATATTCTCCAACATTGCTTGATTCACATCTCTTGGTATGATGGAATTTTCTTTGAAGGAGAATACAAACAAATTTTAATGTTTTATTGAATCTATTTCCTAATGGACATGCATATCTCTTTACAATTCTTAGCTATGTCCCTAAAAACTCTATTATTCCTGTCTTTCCACAATCCCCATGTGAGGAATGAGAGAACTTGCCTCCAGAGGTCAATAATAATATTGTGTGAGTAGGGACAAAAACTCTAGTAATCAATAAACATTTTTACTGATGAAGGAAAGACCCAATCAATCATTAGAATCTTGAGGAAAAAAGACCACACATCTTGAGCATAAGAACATTGAAACAACATGTGCATAATGGTTTCTTCCTCTTCATTACAAAGATAGCATTTATTCACTAGATACCATCCCCTTTTCTTAAGATTGTCAATTGTGAGGATCTTTCCATGCGTCACAGTCCACCAAAAATAATTAATTTTAGGAATTAAATTCTTGCTCCGCACCTTTTTCCAGTTAAAACCCCCCACTTGAAGTAACTAGGATTCCATAATCTCATACACATATTTTACAGAAAATCTCCTAGAGGAGTTTTTATTCCATACCCATGTATCATCCCTATTTATCAAGAATAGCTTAGGATCACCAATCTATCGCAAGACAGAATCCAAAGTAGCCTCCCAATTCTTCTATCTACCTAATCCCCTGAGAATAACACAATTTAAAAAGTTCTTAAATTCCATCCACTTTGGCATCAAGCCTTCCCAATTTATATAATTGGAAACCTTCTTACCAATATGTCTTTTTAGTCAGATTCTAACTTGTTGGAGATTATTGTTATCTAACAAGGGAGCATAGGTGGTCCAGGAATCCTCCCAGAAATTAGTTTTGTGACCATTTCCAATTCTCAATTTTGCTCCTTTTGTTAACATACCCTTAATCTTTAACAAGTTATTCCAAAAACTTGAACCATAGGGGAGATCCTTTTTCCTGAGGTAGCAACAAACATGCTTATTTCTCAAGTACTTAGCATGTAGAATATATACCCAGTCCTTTTCTCCTTCCAACAGAAACCATCCCATTTTTGCTACAAAGAGCTTTATTGAACACTTTTATTCTTCTTATGCCCAAACCACCAACTCTCTTCGGAGTGTAGATAGTATCCCATCTAACAAGTGCCATTATTTTCCTCTCTTCATTCTTGACCATAAAAATCTTCTTTGTATCATTTCAATCTTCTTGACAATGAAGGCAAGAATGTTAAAAAGAGAGAGGCAGTGAACCAAAAAAATTTGTAATGAAGCTTTTAAAAGTTGAAGTTTCCCAACAAAACTTAGCAACTTACCTTTCTAGCTAGCCAACTTCTCTTGAATCTTTTCAACAATATAATTTCAATAATTACTATGAGGTTTTATTGAGATTAAAGGTAATCTAAGATAGGTAGCCAACAGATCAACTTCTTGGCAACCAATAATATTTATTACTCTCTCTTTTATAGTTTGGCTAGCGTTAAAGAAATAGATCTCACTCTTTTGGTATTTGATATATTGGCCCGAGACTCTAGCATATTTATCAAGAACCTCTTTCCATTGTATCGCTTCCAGGATTGAAGCCTCCCCAAGAAGGATAGTTTTGTCAACAAATTATTCATGTGAGGTAGGTGGGAGGGTAGAAGCAACAAAAAATCCTTTCAGCTTTTTATTAACAATATATCTTTGAATATTATGGCCCAAAGCTTCAGCAACAATAACAAATACGTAAGGAGATAGAGGGTCACCTTGTCTCATACCATGACCCCAAGAAAAGAAGCCTTGCAGCATCCCATTTACCACGACAAAGTACTTCGGAGTAGTGACATAAGATTCAATCAAGTTGAGAAATTTTCCTTTGAAACCAAAATTTTCAAGAACAACAAAAATAAAATTCCAAGAGACCCAATCATTGGCTTTAGAAATATCAAGTTTCAAAGCCATACCTTGTTTCTTGTTAAGGTCCATAGAATGTAACATCTCATGAGTATATATAGCAACACCCAAAATTTGTCTTCCCTAAACAAATCCTTTCTAATTAACAACAATCATTTTATTCAAAACTGATTTCAGTCTATTCACCATTATCTTAGAAAATATCTTGTAAGTAGTGTTGCATAAACTAATAGGTCTATAGTCATTCATAGAAGTAGCCTCATTCAATTAAGGGATAAGCACTATAAGATTAGTGTTCATTCGATTTAAAATCCTTCCAGATTTGAAGAAATCCCTAGTAGCATTGAAGAGGTCGATTGAGACAATATCCAAAAATTCCTAAAAGAAACTAGGAGGGAATCCATCAGGTCTTGAGGCTTTATAAGCTCCAAAGAGAAAATTGCCTCCTCAACTTCTTGCATTGAAATGGCTTTGGACATATCCTTTAGATCATGTTCTAGAATGACATTAGGAATCACCTACAGAATATCTTCCAAATCAAAATTATCCACCATGGGCATTTTAGGAAAGTTTGAGAAGAAGGAAACAATTTCCTTAACAAGATCCTCCTCTTTGTTCAGTCTTATCCCATTAGTAGTGTCTAAGAATCTAATCATGCTTCTACATTTGTTTTTTAAGGTGGATTGATGAAAAAAATTTGTATTTCTATCTCATTCCCTCAACCATTGAATCCTTGATTTCTATTTCTAGAAAATCTCTTCTTTTTTATTTATTTTACACCATTGAGCTCTAAGGTCCCTTTCTTTGTTACAAATATTTTCATCAACATTTCCCAATTCCATCAAATCTTGAATCTCTTTAATTTTTAAGCTAATATATTTTTTTGCGGTAAAAATATTCCCAAATGAATACTTATTCCAACCCTTAACATTTACTTTGACTTTCTTCAGCTTCTAAGTTAGACGATACATGGGAGTACCATCACAAGGAGCATTCCACCATTCATCAACCAAGGATTTGAATTTTGGATGAAGAGACTACATTATTTTGTATCTGAAAGGAAAAGATCCTTTAGCAACATTATCCTCCCACACAAGAAGGAGAGCACTATGATCCGAGCCATTCCTGGGGGAGCCATAAGAGTGAGATTCTATAAAATGTTTCAATTCGATGAAACAAGAAAATGATCTAGTTTAACTTGGATTAAATGACTACCTTGCCTTCTATTAGCCCATGTAAAAAGAGATCCATTCAAAGGGGTATCCATAAGCCCTATAGAGTTGAGAAAGCCCAATAAATCCATCATGCTATCCGAGAAATCAACAAGGCCTCCACATTTTTTTAGAAGGATACAAAGGGGAATTAAAATCCCATCCCAACATCCAAAACTCTTCCTTTCTATTGATAATAATGACCTCAAGCAATTTCCAAAGATTTAATCTATCCAGATGTAAGTTAGGACCTTAAATATTAACCAGATTCCACCTAACCAAGGTAATTATATATTCCATAGAAACTATCAGACAATTTGTGCTACAAAAATTTAGCCCTCCAAAAAGCCTAGCAGGGTCCAACAAGTCACAATCCCACCCGAGGCTCCATCAACATCACCAACTTCAAAATTATCACCAAGCCAAAGCCAATTGATCACTTTTTCAAAATTTTCTCTTTTCATTTAGTTTCCTGGATTAGGAGAACATCCAGTTTCACATCTGCCAAAAAAGCTTTCGACAAATTTTGTTTGTCGGGGCAATTAAGTCCCCTCACATTCCAAGACAAAAATGCATTAGAACAAAAGGAACAATAGTATCACCTTGATACTACTAAGGTTTGGGAGAGGGTATCCCTCTAATTCTTTGTGGATTTACTCCCAGCAAGGGAGTCAAGAGTTCTCTATTTTCTGGAAGCCACATCTCTCAATGTGTCTTTGTTCCTTGCTTCTTTTAATGGAAGCCTACCCACTTTGTTATTCCCTCCCACATCTGGTTTCTTATTTTTCCTTGATTTTTTATTTATTTGATTCCACTCTTCATTCAAAACATCCTCTTTTTGGGGGGAGCTAGAGTACAACAATTTTTTCTTGTCTTCTTCATTATTTTCCTTTTCTTGAATTTTTTTGGCGTTTGAACCACTACCAAACCCATACCAACTTGAGAGATATCAGGAGATGAATTCAACTTCCTCTATTTCTTATGAATTTTTTTGCGGATTATCGAACATTTCATTCTCATTTTGTGGTTCAATGTACTTCTTCAAAGAAGGGGAAGAGGATAAATCTTCAAAAACATCCCCTCTAATGACATTATTAGGAATGTCAGGGGAAATGCACCCATTCAAAGACTGACCCTCAACCCTAGCTGAAATTTGGGAAGGCCCCGACACCTTATCAGAAAGTAGCAGAGCTTGGTGTAACAAGCTCCTTTAACAAGGTGATGGGAGCAAAAATTTTCAAGGGAGAGCATATAAACATGCTTGATTGGGTTTTTTTAGGTTCAAGAGGGAGCTTTTTATAGACATCTTGTAAATTTCGAAATTTATTGCACCCCTAACAAAAAACCATAGACTTTTCATATTCCAATAGCTGAACCCATCTGCTAAAATTTGATTTTAAAGTCACAGTGGTAGGAAGAATTGTATTGACAACAACATTTACACACATTCTAGTGTATACCTATTGTGACTTTAGAAGGTTACTTTATCCACCGTAACCAAGGTACCAAAGAATCAACAATTCCTTTAAAATCATTTTGGTACTAGAACTCCAAGGGTAAACCAAGGAGCCTAACTCAAGTTGGGGCCACCTTACCTAGGTTTGCAGAGGCATAAAAGCCTAGCTTACACTTACATAGGGAAATAATATCATTAAATTCTTTATCAAAGGATCAGGGGCCTCCCATGAGAACCTTGATCATATCCTTAGGGATCTAGAGTTAGGGTTAGGGTTAGGAAAATAATGTTAGGATTAGGGTTAGATTAGGGTTTATGTTTTATGGTTAGGGTTAGATTTAGATTTTTGGTTATGGTTGGGATTAGATATGAAATTAGGGTTAAAGTTTATTATTACAATTAGGGATTATAGTATTAGGGTTATATCTAGAATGAAGTTTTAGGGTTATTGTAATTATGATTAAGGGTTGTTTTTATATTTGGCTTAGAGTTGGGGTTAGGATTAGGGCCAGGGATAGGGCTAGGGTTAAGTTTAGGGATAGGTTTAGGGTAATTAGAGTGAATGCAACTAATTAATAAAATAAATAATATTTAGGGTTAGGTAATTAGGGTTAGGGTTGGGGTTAGAGTTTTGGTTGTGGTTAGGGTTATAAAGATAGGATAAAGGTGAGAGTTAGGGTCAAGGTTAAGGTTTTGAGAGAAAGGGTTAGGTTATGATTTGGATTACCCTAAACTCTAACCATAACCATAAACCTAATCCCAAACCTAACCCTGAAGAAAACACATAACCTAACCCTAATTGTAGTGTTTGAGGCTAGGCTCAGACACTATATAACCTAACACATAACCTAGCACTATAAAAAAGTCTTCTCCCAAACAATCTCCTCTACTTCTATTCATGCCTACTAGAGTTGCAACATTCAACATTGGTGCTTCAACCATTCATTCAAAGCTAAGAATTTGAAAGCAGCGTTCATTTGTAATATAATTAATCATTTATCAATATTATAATTATTATTAATCTAGTACAATATTAATATTATTAATAATATATAGATAATATTAATAATCTAATATAATTACTATTAATCTATATATAGATTATATATAATCTTAATATATCAAATATATCATTATAATTCATATAATGTAATATAATATTGTTATATAATATATTAATATTATAACATTACTATTAATCAAAGTGCTTTAATATTTATGTCAAGTTTTAGTACATTATATGATAGGTTACTAAAGCGGCTCCGAGATGCACGTGCTCAAAATCGACGGTGATGTTATAATCTTGATGAAAAGTTGCTTGACGGTTATGTTCAGTACTGGTGACTTCTCAAACACAAGAAGATGTGATTTTGGCCCTATTAGGAGAAGATTTAAAAGTTGATTTTAGAGCTGAGAAAAATTATCATATTAAATTATGAAGCCCCTTTCTTTGGCAAGGAGATTCCATGTGTGTTCAAAAATTCTTATTGCACACATTTCCATTACTCATGTTGCTAAGAACCTTGCAAATCCTCATATTTGAAGATTGAAAAAATCCTAAGGTATATTTTATGGCCTCCCTTTAACCAAGGAAAATGGTTTCACAAAGTATCCTAGGAGTTTTATTATTTCCCTTATGACTATAATAGGCTTGGCTTACTTTATATTCACTACTCTAAATGGCACCATAATAGGCTTTGCTTGCTTCATATTCACTACTCTAAATGGAGCCATAATTTTTTTAAATTTAATTAACATACTCTAAAACCTAACTAAAGCAAGTTGTAGCTTGTCAAATTGGACAAGTGAAAGGTCAATACCAACGCTGAAGAAGACTTTGGAGGAGTGAAAAAAATGTCAATACCAGCGCTGAGGACCAGGTTGAGGGCACTCAGGGAAAATCGATGACCAAGGGACAATGAGTACTGTAAGTTTGGCACCCCCATTCTCTTTAGCCTGCAATTTTCATGCCTAGTTTCCAAAGATCTTCTTGCACATTGGCCCCCCCATTCTCGTAAAATGGTATAAGATAAGACAAAAAAAATAAAATAGCTTTGTGTTTCACATTTTTATAGTGATTACTAGAGGCACATAGACCAATTCTTCATAATAGATGAATTTGATCATACTTTTCCAATGATGCAATAGTTCAACTTTGGGGTGTATCATTTAGGCAACAGTTCAACTTTGGGGTTCATCATTTAGGCAATGACGGATCCCTACTCTTTCCATATGCTCTTTCCATTCTATTTCTTCAAATGTATAGTTTATGTATTATATTGTATTGAAATAGTTATTCCCACAACTTGTGTGGGACACCATACATTTGTAATTATCAATAAAAGACATTTGTGAAAATTTTGTGCAATCTTTCTCTTGTATACATTTGCATAATGAATTGCAATTCATTTGATAATACTTTTGTGTATATGAATGGAAATTAGTAGAATTGAATGTGTACCTTTATCTTTATTTTTGCAAAAACTATCCCAACTTTACTTGATTGAGTTAGAAGCTAAATTAGGTAAAAAAATTGGTGACATCTTCTATATGTTTGCCTACTAAACATCCTCACCAGTTGCCTAAACTTATCCATTGGGCATGGTGTCGACTCTTGGAGCTTGAAAAGACTTGAGAAATAGTCTTGCATAATGTTGGCATTTTTTACAACCCAAGTAGAACCTGCAGAAGCTTCTATGAGCTTGCCATACTCAATTTTAAAAGTCCTGAAGGCACTATGCCAACTTAACGAGAAAAATGCAACAAAACTGTTATCTCTCCTACACTTCAGACTCTGTAAGATCCAGGAGGGTATCCCTAAAATATATTGTCATTCATGATGAGAATGATTTTCTCATACGTGGATAAACAACAAATAAATTCCAGTCTAAGTTTAAACAAGATAATCCTTCAAGAAATTGGCTATTTCTCAGGAGAATTCAGCTCTTATTTAACAAGGAATTTAAATAACACCTAAGTGTGTTTTTATGAAATATTCGAGTGAAATTTCCTGAAGCTATAACAAAAAATACAAGAACAATAAGCAGTCAGAGTACCTGTGCCATATCCTAAAGCATAGAGTCAAACTGGAAACTGAACTATAGGGTAACTTTCATCTAGAGCATCTATGATCTGTATGTAAGGCATTACCATCCATTCATCAATACATGAATCTATTACTCTTTAGCAAATCCTATGTGCTAATTTGCATGAACTTATTGAACAACTGAAGCATTTAACAGGTCCATTGAACCAGAGCTATAGTCAAACATAATCCACAGGAAATGACAAATGAAATTTAACGAACATCAACTTTGATAGACTTTTCATTAAAAATTCATGCAAATTATTACGATAGGAGAGAAAATAGACTCAAAACAATCACAAGATTTGCATAAGTATGCTCCAAAACCCCATGATTTACTAAGTTCCCAAACAGACTCAAAGCTTCAAAAAACTGGACATATTCTTTTCTCTCTCTCTACTTGATTCTTTTCTTACGTATCTTAAGTAATTTCAATAGACCTATTCCTCGGCCCAGAATTCCCTTTTATAAAAACAAGGGAGCAAACAAGCTTTAGGCTGGAGGATACAGATGTCCATTTTTTACTAGATCGCTAATTCCTAATCAGTTATCTTTACATCATTTGCTTGGTAAGAGAAGAAAAGCTTAAAAAAAAATGATGATTAATTTGTTACAGAGGAAGGGAAAGCGTGGTTCCAAGTATTGATTCCTTGACACCAAAGCATCTTTTAACTGCTCCATGTGCTGATTTTATTTGCGCAATTTGTACTTGAATCCAGGAAGAGAATGCATTTCAAAATATAATATCGTAGGCCAAACCTGTATTTTACATGACCAAATTACAGCTCTCATCCCCATTATTTATAATTGAAGTTCATCAATAAACATCTTCTTCCATGACTCAAAATCTTCCTCTGATGGCCAATTGAAAGCCACCACCTGGTCCACCATTTTTCGATAAGGTACATACTTTATCATTAATGACATGGTTGTCTTGTCAAAATTCTCCAGGAAACTAATGACAAGTGATAACTTCTCTAAAGTGTTCTCCAACATGCGAATATCAACATTTTTGCATATCTCATGAGTTTGGGTGGTCATTATACTATTCATTTGCTCCTTCCACTCCTGCAAAGGCTTGACACTATCCTGACTATGTAAAATATGAGGTAGTGGAGTCAAATCTTTTCCATCATAAATATCCTTCAGTGCTTTGATTTTGGACTCCATAGGAGCAGCAGACCCCTGGAATTTTTGCTCAACAATATTCTTAACAAATTGATATGTTGTCATGACTATAGGATACTTATTCCCATGCTGCTTTGCTCCAACTGCCATAAATTTCAATTTTTCCATTCTAGGGCCCCATCTATTTAGCAAAGGGATAGCTAATTCTCTGTCCCTTGGAAACAATTCAAGTGCTTGTAGCATCAATGCATAATTCACATGACCACCATTCAACTTACTCTGGACCCATTTATGTAGATGCCTTAACACAATATAAACAATTTATGAAAGATTCCTTCCTACTGCATCCCTGATTTTATTTACCATCTCCTTATATTCTTCAATCTGCTGGAGTAACTTTTCCCTAGAAGGATCTTCACTGGAGGTACTGGGCTTCTCAACCACAATAGGCACTTGTCCCATATTATACAGGACCATATCCCAAGATTGAACCTATGCAGGAGGTTGGGGTTGATCAATTGGTGGGTCAGCAATAATTTGGCTAGAGCTAACCTACTTTTGGGATCTCAAGATTTCCATTTGTTGCCTTAATAAGGCCATTTCTATTTCCAATTCTACCACCCTTTGTTGACTCTTATTATACTCAATAATAATGTCATTATATTGGTTCCTCAGAGTATCTCGGTTTTTAGTTAAATCCTCCACGATTTCCCTAGTAAATTTGGCAACATTCACAACCATGTCAATAGCCTCCAAGGCAGGGATATCAACAACGCTCTTCACAATCAAATGACCACTAAAATCGGATGTTTTAGCGACAATAGGTTTTCGAGACCTTGTACATAGTGACCATATTGCCAGAGAATCCAACTCTTCACTAAAAGCTGATCCTTTAAGTGCTAATGTTGCCTCCTCCTCTGTTGCAAGAAGCGGTTTATTTGCCCTTTTTGCTGTATCAAACACTACAACATCAACAATATCCCATTCAGGGAGTAGCAATATCCCACACTTTTGAACCAGTGTTCTACCCTGATCTGGTGTGATTTCCTTAAACGTCTCCTTCAATTATACTTTGACCTTTGACTGAATTACTTGCTCTGGAAGCTCTGGGTGCAAAGTTCTCTCATGTGCTACCTGCTCAGTATAAGATGAGAGATGAGCTCTCCATAAAAATTCTTCAAAAGCACAAGTATGGATAAAAGAGTCATCCATCATGAATTCTTTGCAGGCTTCCATTCTGAAATCATCACTATTTGTAATTCCTTTAATCTCATCCTTCCCCAATCTTACGGTGATGGCTCCTAAGCTCATTGCAATGTTAGTCGGATCTAGTGGCATTTCTGGATTTATTTCATCCAGAGTTACAATAATATCCTCCTCATCATTACCTTTCTGGCCAACATCCCCCATACTATCAGTTCTAGGCCTCTTTGGGGATGATGTGCTAATCTGTTCTGAACTCTTCAGAGGTGAATCCAAATCAGTAATACCAAATACTGATTTCCTTAGGATGGATGATGCACCACTCATCGTAACTTCCTTTGTCCTATTTCTCTTCCTTCATGAAAACACTTTTATTTTCCCTTGAGGCTGGTAGGTAGGCCTTTCTTCGATTCTTATCTCAGGGTGCTGCTCAGTAACATGTGACTTTCCCTTTCCTTCTACAATCCTTTCCTCCTTCAAGACTCCTACTATGCTCTCAAAATTATCAAGAACATAGATTGCCCTGCTGAGCTCATCTTTAGCATCAGGTACAGGATCAAAACCAGGTATTTTCTCCTGTTTACTTCTTACCATTTTTGAATAGGCAATGTACATTGCCTTTCTCTCATCCTGTAAGTCCTCATCAAAAATATTCTTAATGATATCTTTAGGATAGGAGAAATTGTGAACAAAGGTTCCAGTTCGATGTTTAGCCTTCATCTAGGAGATAAAACCCTCAGGATCATAATTCCTACGGCGTACCGTATTCAATCTATATGGCTTGAGTAACAAGTGTAAATTTCTCCACCCTCCCTTTATCATAACAAAATCTATAAAAGCTGTATATTCAGGGAAAAAGGTTCCTTTCTTGTGTTCAACAGGCAAATGGAAATCTTGAGATGCTCCCAATTGCCTCATAATCTCTACATAACCAAGTCTGACAGGAACTTCATTAGGTAGGACAGACAGGATGGCATTGGTGCCAAAGACCCTGAAGATTGTAGTATTGTGATTGGGGATAATATCACCCCAATTGTGGGTTAGATTCAGCTCAGACCTCCTCTCCATAGGTCTTAGAAATTGTGAATTTCTTTTGGAATCCTGGGTGGATCAACAACTAAAGCCTTCCTTAACTTAGATCCAAAATATTATAAAAGGTGACATAATCAAACTTATGATCATTTTTGTCTAAGATCCTAATTCAATATTGGATAGGAATTTCAATATCTCCTTCCATCTTCTTCAACTCCATATATTTTTCAAATACCTTCTCACCCCTAGATAAAAACATATGAATCAACAGTGAAAACCATCTGAATTTTACCCAATTCTTTCCCAACTTCAAAGCTGCTAAGCCAGAATCTATGTTCTCTACAAGGTAAGTGGCAAAGTCATATACCACATTGTAACCAAGGTGTTGGAGGTTGATAGCCATATATATTATCTCTATAGGCACAGTCTTCTTTAGGTCAATCCCCAAAACTTGACATAGTGCACAAATGGTCTTCTTGAAATGAGGGGCGAAGTAGTCTACCGGGAAAGG
The DNA here is from genome assembly GCA_007115665.2 of Sequoiadendron giganteum. NCBI lineage: Eukaryota > Viridiplantae > Streptophyta > Pinopsida > Cupressales > Cupressaceae > Sequoiadendron > Sequoiadendron giganteum. The sequence continues at coordinate 266,076,188 of CM021104.1, read as the reverse complement.
TTCACGCTCATTCTTGCCAATAACAACCTTTTTCTGATTCTTCCCTCTCCCCGACACAACCAAATGGGATATCAAGAGGGATGTCCTTATCAAACCCTTAGTGTTTCTGTATTCTTCCTTGAAGACCTCCAATTTGATGGGAATCATATCTTGGCTCCATTCATGTAAGCCAAAAATCTCTGCAATTTCCTCTCTGGTTACTTTAATTATAGGCTTGCCAAGATGTGTTCTGACAATTCGAGTCACAGGATTGTACCTTGTAGCAATATATTTTAATAAGTCTACATCTTCATAGACATTCAGTACCACCAGCTTACCCAAGTCCAATCTCCATGGATTACACAAAGGAACAGGCAAATTTCTATTTCCAAACCAATTGGAAAAGAGCTGCCAACCAGTGTACGTCAATTTGGCATCATGGATTGTACACTGTTTGTCCATTAAACCTTCATGAATCATGGGTCCATAGAACAATATCCTTCCTTCTTGCTTCTTGCTCGTAGAAGGTTTCAACAAATCAATAATATCTTGTGAGTAACCCCTAGGCATAGCCTCGGGACCAACAGTTCGTGCCTTGGATGCCATATATTTTAAACAAAAGGGGATTTGAACTAGGGTTTTCTTAAAGAAAAACAAACAATTACACCCTATTCTCGACTGCCGTTACAGAAATTTTTTTTATATGCACACAAATCACTAGCAATGACCTATATAAGCTCTAACAGCCAATTCGCTTAACAATTCACCAGGAATCAAAAAGGACATAATCACCAATTATGCAATAGGCAATGCTAATATATTCTGAAATTACAAAAGAAGGCGTTCGTATCACTTACTATTTATTTTGCAGAGCGTCAGCTATCACGATAATGGAGGACTGAGATAATAGCCGCTTTTCTAAACACCGAGGAATTCTTATAAACTAGAATGCAACATTGAAATTGCAATCCACTGGTTATTTAGCATTTAATTACGTAGGCCGAGTCGAACTTGACCATTACTATTCGCTCACATGAGATAGAACGACTATAGTACAACACTAGTTTGTTTGAAAACAAGCCGTTGATCAAAGATACAGTTGGCCAGATGGACGGTCTAGATTTGGTCAACAATAGTTTGAAAATGACACATCCTCCTTCCAGTTAGCAAGCGAGCAAGAATATTGCCCATTAGGTACCACATCAGCATGGAATGGGTCCCACCTCATTCCTTAATCGATAACACCGGTGCCCACGCATCAACACATCATGTACCTCACAACATTATTGAAACTGAAGTTTTAATTGCATGAGGTTAGCGAGGGATGGCCCAGATGCATCAGATAGTACACAGCTATCAGCGTCATCACCCATCCATCATTCAGCACTCAAAAAATGGCCCCACCAAGTTACATAGCAAGTGGCAACATCTCGCAAGCCTTACAACATTTTCTGTGACGCAAGCACAAACCTTGTGAGGTGTGCGATGAATGGTCAAGATTGCGGTTCCTGCATCCGTCGGCTAATACAAATCTGCACATGTAAAATAGTTACCTTAAAGAAAGGGGACCACTAGGCAAACGGGGAAATAACCCACAGGGTCAAAAAATAATTCAAAGGCTATGTTGTAAAGGTTAATAGGATGAAAACCACAGGGATGCATAAGTCAAAATGGAAAACCGAAAGGATAGTTTAAAGGGGCCGGTGAAGTGACAGCCAAAAGGGATAAAACACGACTTAGGTGACTAAGTACTACTGATAGCAAGTCAACGGCCAGAAAGAAAAAACCCCCAAATACCAGACCAGTAGAAAAATAATGAAGATAAAACCACCCCAAAGGGAAGGAAAATAAAAGCTCCACCACATAATACCTACCAACCTTATTCAACCTACCAAATGACTCAAACTATGCAAACAAAACTTATTCACTTAAAACAAAAACTATCCTAACCTAGACTAACTGAGGAAAGGAATACCTAAATAAAACCATTAACTGGTTCATGAAAGTAGCTACCCTTTCTTTGCAACTTGTAATGCTCCATATGTTTATGAGCATCAAAGAGGAAATGAAGAAATGATAGATGTTTAACCAACTATTGCAATGCCTCATAAATGGAGAAATCAAATCCACAAATCCACTTACTGTTCATGTTATCTTAAAATGGATAGGACAGTAGGATAGAGTCCTCATGTTTGGGTGCAATAATGACTTGTGATGCATTGCTAGTTTCCATCCTAGTTAGATTCCTGATAGGAAATCCCCTTGAAAGCTTTAGATTGGTTTATCCTTTTTCCTCTTTTGGTGTGATCATATCCTTCATCTTACTCTTATGGTGCTCTTGTGGTACAAGAAATTGATTTGGAACTTCATGGTTTTTTTCTTCTTTCAAAGAACCCAATAAGGTTGATATAATATTATCATCACTGCATCCTTCAAACCTTTCTACCTTTTTTATGGTTGTCCTATTTCATGGCTAAGTTTAGACAAGAGAGAAGGAAAAATAGCTTGCTTTTATTGATTGAAAGGTAAAAATACAGCTGAGTACAAGTTTGTGAAAATGAGTTACAATGCTTGTTGAAAGAAGAAAGAACTAACTCCAAACTATCATTTGAAGTTACTTTATGCTTGCAAAGATGCTTCACAAAGACATTAAGTAGATTTGATTTGTGATGGACACATTTGGACAGTAGTAACAATAACTTGCAATCTATCAAGACTTGATTACCTTATAACCTGTCAATTTCTAGTGATGAAATGATAAATTAATCATAATGTCACCTTCAGATCACATCACCATGAAAGAACTTCATCCAACATCCTTATGAGTGTAGGCACCACAAAATAGGTATTTGTCAAATTTTTCTTCCTCAAGCGAGACATGTAGTAGGTCTAAAAGAGGGAGATCAACTAGAGGTCAAAAGATTAGAAGAAAATTCCGTAAACGCATGAAATTTTTTCTTGAAAGCTCCAAAAATGAGCTACAATACTTGTTGAAAGAAGAAAGAACTAACTCCAAACTATCATTTGAAGTTACTTTATGCTTGCAAAGATGCTTCACAAAGACATTAAGTAGATTTGATTTGTGATGGACACATTTGGACAGTAGTAACAATAACTTGCAATCTATCAAGACTTGATTACCTTATAACCTGTCAATTTCTAGCGATGAAATGATAAATTAATCATAATGTCACCTTCAGGATCACATCACCATGAAAGAACTTCATCCAACATCCTTATGAGTGTAGGCACCACAAAATAGGTATTTGTCAAATTTTTCTTCCTCAAGCGAGACATGTAGTAGGTCTAAAAGAGGGAGATCAACTAGAGGTCAAAAGATTAGAAGAAAATTCCGTAAACGCATGAAATTTTTTCTTACTGAAGGGGGGTCATGTTCTTATGATGATGAGAGCATAGGCGACATCGAGGTGCCCTTGAGGTACAAACATCTACGGAAACAATGGGTACCCAAGGAACTTCCTCCAATAAACACTGATCTTTGTGTCAACGAGAGGATATATTGCATAGCACCATCGTCATTATATGGTTCGGGCCTATTTTGCATGTACGACATAAAAGTCTATTATGACAAAGTTACTGAGTTGATGGAGTATGTTGGACCCTATTACAATTACAAAGATTGGATGCAGCTAGTTCGATATACATGAAGTATGCGTAGGTATGCACTATCAGCAAATTATATACAGCTAAAAGATAAGGATCAAAATAAAAGAGTGGCTAGGTACATTGACGGGAGGCCAAAAGCATCAGGGAATATTGTAGGGTTTATAAATAGTACACAACCTGGGTCAACAAATAAGCAACCCAATTGTATATTCAAGGTGTGAGAGGGAAACTGTGTATTCGTATGTGCGATAAAATCAATAACTGCAGGGGAAGAGTTGCTAATCAATTACAATTTGAATCGCTTAGATACAAACACAATTAATATGGGGGTGGTATGTACTATATATATACCATTTTACCCAACCTCCAATTATTGACTCCAATAGACCATTTTATTATTATGTTTTTTTCGTAAGTCTATTGGTTTCATTTCGGTAATGTTTTTTATATTTAATTTTTGTCACAGCGGGACATTGATCATATGAGGAAGGCTCCGGCCCAGAGCATAGATCATGATCCATCTTCAGGCGCCTCTATCTGACAAGTTTATGTCATTGTAAGTGTACAAATTAGATACGAGCAAAATGTTTTATTCTTATGTTTTTTTAATGAGTTTATTGGGTTAATTTTGATAATGTTTTTAATATTCTTGTTGTAGTTGGCTGATCAGGGAAAGGCACCAACAGTACAGGAGAGCATCCATATGGAGGTGCAGTCACTATTATGCGATGATAACATCGCATTTTCCACAAACCCTGTGGATATGATGAGGAAGGCCCAAAAAAAATGCAATCAATAAATCCTTTAGTTGGTATTTGTAGTGCCTCAAATAGATGAGATAAGAGAAAGGGTTAAAATATTGTCTCAGAGAGCACAGAACTTGGAAGTAAGCTATCATGAGATCTTTAATTATAACATAAGTTCATTCATGGTTTTATATTTTGTACTCTTTTATGTCATGAACTAAAATATGTGTTGTTTTTATAGGATTATTTGCATCCTCATGATCATGCTGCTGGTCATGATCAAGGTATTGCAAGTGTCAATCCTGATCTTCCTACACATACAACACATCATCCGACCCCATCATCTGTGCCTATATTGTCGTCTGAAATGTCGACAACACATACCATGCAGGCATTCGGTAGTCCACCCTCTGGCAACGAACACATGCCACTACATGTGTCAGTACCTATGGATGCAGAGGCCACTACTACTGGTGATGTTTTAGCAGCATTTCCTGGATCTTCCCGTATTACTAGTATGGGAACATTGCTGGTCACATTTGTGGTGACCGAGGATTTCCTTCCCATAAAGATAGAGAAGGTCCTAGGTACTTTTAAATGTTTTAATTATTATTATTATTATTTTAAGTGCTAACAATGGGGATAGCGCCCTATTATATTGATTTACAAAATGGAAATATTTGCCTACATTATAATTGCAGGAAATGATGTTTTTTATAAACATCTAAATGATATTTCATTGGAGCTCTTAAGGCCCACCATACGTACATGGTGGAATGCCCAAAATCAAGATTTAAAAGATGAGCTCATTAACCGTTTAGTTGTGTTTTTCGGTGATAAAACATTCAACTGAACCAAGGTCCTTAAGAAAGCTGGTACCTATCTAAAGTATGTGAGGGACCAATATAGGTCACATTTAGAGAAGAACAGAAAGTATGAGCGTCCCCCCATGATTCCGAAAAGGGAGTGGAAGGACTTGGTGTCAAATGGAAAGGAGAAGGCTGAAAAGAAGAAAGGAAAGATACTATCGGGCCAAGGAAGGTATGTAATACTATCAACAATTTAATTATATACTAATTAATCTTTCTTTTTACATAATCTAACGTATTTCAAATTTTTCATAGGCTACCCGACACATCGAAGGCAACAAAGGCAAGGCTAGAAAAACACGGGCAACACAAACTTGGCTCTGGTGGTTATATGAAAGTAGCTGCATGATTCGTAAGTATCAATAAATGAAATATTGCATCCAAATAATAAATTGCAAACAATTTTGGTTTTATCACATCATAGAAGCAAAATTCATGATCGCATGCAAAAATGTAGGGCTTTGATTTCAACAGAGTGCCCATGCAAGAGGACCTAAAGATTGCCTTCGACCAAGGCTATGGAGCCCTGACTAAACAACTAAGAGTCTCGACTGGGCAAACACAATCTTCCACTGCATCCAACACGCAGGTAAATAAAATCAATAAAGTTTATTTCAAATTGAATACTTGTGCAATCTGTTCAATATTAATTTCCACCATAACAATGTGCCTATTTGTTTTACACAGATAAGCAATGATAATCCTACACATGACATTGGAATGTAGCCTGGTGAGGGTGGATCACAACCTGCCAATGAAGGCCATGGTGTGCATCCCGGTACGAGATGTATTCATGTGCTATACAAAACGCAGTATGGATTAATACAATTAAACATCTTTAATTGCATTTAGTGTATTAATGAATGTAACCTTTCATGTTTCAACTTTAGAGCATGTAGAGCGTGATCAACATGTTGAGCATGATCAGGCTAGACAAGATCAAGAACATGATGTGGCTCCATCAGGTAAGCAGGACCACTCTAATGTTCTTTTAAATATTTTTAATTGCAACTGGTGTATTAATTAATGTAATCTTTTGTGTTTCAACTCTAGATTAGGATTTAGAGGGTGTTCAGCATGTTGAGCATGAGGCTATAAGACAATACCAGGAACATGATGTGGCCCAATCAGGTAAATAGCACCACTTTTATGTTCTTTTAATTAATGAAATACGTGTAACAATAATAATAAAACATATCAATTTAACATTTCTTTGCTATTGCAGCAGACCCCCCCTTGTAGCCGCCTCCACGTTGTGAGTACACGACTAGGCATACATTAAGATCACGAGCAGAGCTCAGAATAACTGAAGGGGGGAAAAATGATTTAGAAAACGATACTCCACTTCAGCAATTTATAGCTACAAAAAAGAAACAAAAAAAAAAAGTGATTGTAATCATATTATGATAGCCATATTTTTGATAATATGTAAAAAATAAAAAAATGAAATATGTTAATGAATGAATTTGAATATGTTAATGAAAAAATGTTATATGTTAATGAATGAATGTTATATGTTATTAATGGATGAATGAATGATTAATGTTATATGATCGGGTATGGGGAATTGAGAGTGATGTGAGGGGGAGGAAGGGGGGCAGGGGGGCGAGGAGGGCCAAATGAGCTTCCACCTTCACGTGGTTGGCCTTATTAAGTAGAGATTATTAAACTACTCTCAAAACAAAGAGAAGCTCAAAAAGGTAAGTAATGCAGTTTTCAATATAAGAAATACATCATTTGAAGCATCAAACCAATCTACAAAGATGAAAGTGTAGGATGGTGAAATCTTACACATTGATTGTGTAGATTCAGCCATCTTCATAGAATAATATAGTTCATTTACTCCAAACAAAATGCTAAAGCTAAACCAAACATTCATGGAGAAAAGGAAATACAACCTATTCTATGATGGATTGGTGCCCTCCATGAAGATGTGAGAGAGCCCTTTCCCAATCCCTTTCTAAGCCAAATGAGATAGACAATGAGTTGCTATGAGCTCAAGTTGCCTATAGTTTAGATACCTTCAAAGTGTGTTGTAAAATGAGAGAAGATGCATTGCTTTTATAGAAGAAGTTGAGAGAAGAGAGGCCAAGTTTAGCCAATGTGGGACTAAATCCCCTCCAATAGAATAGAGACACTTGACATGATGGGATTGGTCAAAGCTTGTGCAAGTTTTGGCCAATGTGGCCATTCAAATTTGAAAAATGTCAATAAATGCATGTTGTTGAGGGTTTTGGGGGGAATAATCTTTGTTCAAAAAAGTCAAAGATGAGAGTTATTGAGGGAAAATAACTCTTTTTAATAAATCAATAAATTGATTTATTGATGCAAGTGGGTGGGTTAGTTAGGAGTTTAGATTTGACTCTAGTTGAGTCAAAAGCTAGAGAATGCTAATCATGATTAGAAGTTAATTAATTTAGATTAATTAACTTAGGGGATTTTAGGGATTTGATATTTGATTTTAAATCAGTTTGATTTATTAAATCAAATAAGAAGAACCTTAGGAACTTAATTAAATAATTTGATTTATTTAATTAAGCTTGATGAACCTTAGGATTAAATCAATAAATTGCTTTAATTGATTAGTAGAAGAAACGAATGCATGATGTTAGTTACAGTGGAATGCATAATGTTATTTTTGGATGTCTACATTTTGCCCCTCTTTGAAGCAATGTACTCGTTGCATTGGTTCAAAGAATGATGTTGTCGGCATCGAAATTAAAAAATTCTTTGGTTTTTTCGGATGCCCCAGTGGAAAATAAGTACGTTAGTACATTGCCCCCTCGAGAGATCAAGCGAAAAGATACAATTTGAGGTGGATCTCGCGACAAAGAGGTTCAAAATGGATGTATGGATGGTTAGACTATATGATAATGATGATGAAAATGAGATATTTGGAAGATGCTTAGGATAAAAAATTTATATTATCATAAACAACTTTAAATGATTATGCAATGCATGTGAGATGGATGAGATGGATGATGATATGACATGATTATGCAGGATGAGAGTGCAAATGCAGGATGGATGCATTGTTAGCGTGAAAGAAGATAGAAGACTGAGAGGGATGAACCTTTAAATTCAAGAAGATGAAGAAGTCCAACAAGTCTCCTAGTCATCAAGACTTTATTGGATATGACGATGAATGATGATGATGTGTTGCTTATCCAGGGATGGGAAAAGAGCGTACCTTTCTTTATGTTTGATAACACATGTAGGTGCGATGCATCAAGGTATTAAGAACCAGGATGGCGTTGCGCCTAGTGTGATGGACTTTGACTCGACAATCAGATAGGAGTACTCTTGTTCACACTTGAAAAACATACCCTTATTCAGAATGCAGTTCAGATATTCTAGACATCTTAGGCCAAAACATAAAAAGGCAAGCCTTCTTATGTGGTCAACAAGATACCTAAAACATCCTTCCTACAAACAAAACAAAGTATGCATGATGAAGTTATTTTACAAGAATATCCAACAAGCACATCAGATAAAAAGATAATGATCATTTCCCCATTCCTTTCTCTCTAAACCTGTTTTGTTTAGGCATCATCGAGAGGTCCTTGGAATGAGCGCAAAATAAGATAAGTCTAAACGACTAAAATAAAGTAAACAAACAAGCTAATGTTCTTCGTATCGCTAGCCAAGACTAAAATACTGTGGGTTACCTGATGCTTATGTCCATCGCAGGAAAGCTTCATCCTAGGACATGTAGTGATCATGGTTTTGGTGAGACTGATTGGGTGATAAGCTATTGATACTCCGAGTTGACCAACTTGCTGACTTACTGACTTAGACTTGAGACTCTGATGATAAGGCGTTCATTTTAGAACCTGCTAAAATTGCTTCTGACTAACTCACCAAAGGGTGAAAGCGACGATGATTTATTATGAGTGATGACAATCACGAGTGAAAGCGAGATGAAATGGATGCACCATTTTGGTTTTTTTTTTTTGACGCTGTTTTTGGTATTTTTGGAATTTTACAAATGTTTTTGGTATTTTCAAGATTTTCCAATGTTTTTGGTATTTTCAAGATTTTACAACGAACAGACTAACTTAAAGACCTATCCTAGGGGTCTCGGGAGCTGATCCATAGATTAGCCTTGCCTACGTTATATACGCAGAGACCACGTAGTTCGACTGGTGGTGGACTGACTTGATGATAATATGGACAAATGGATTGCCATTTTATTGCCTAAAGGACTGACTTAAGATGCAGACTAGATGGGCAAACGGATTGCCAATGCGACGGACGCCTAAAGGACTGACCCAACCGTCTCGGGGGATGATCAAAGATCAACCTTGCCTACGTTCAAGCTCAGAGACAACGTAGTTCGACAAGGTAGAAAAAACTGACAAGACTTAATGATGAAATTTTTGAAGATTTTCTGATATTTCGACATGTTTTTGGATTTTTGATGATTTTTCTGAATGTTTTTGGAATTTTGAATGAGTTTTCTGAATGTTTTTGGAATTTTTGAACGAGTTTTCTGAATGTTTTTGGAATTTTTTGAATGAGTTTTCTGAATGTTTTTGGAATTTTTGAATGAGTTTTCTAAATGTTTTTGGAATTTTTTGATGAATTTTGAAAAAGATCACGAGAATATACATAAATCCGATCTGATGTTGCGAGAACGTGCCCCCAGTGTGGTGCGATAGACTACTTAGATAAAGGTGGGACAGACTGACCTTTGAAATGCCAAGTAGTTCCGATGGTGGAATATAGTACAGATACCAACGCAGGCTATGGTATGGATGCGAGCGGATAAGTGGAATGTGATGGAGTGGATGAGTTGTGCAGATCCTGATAGATGGGAAGGTACTTTATTTACACTTGACACCTGTTTGCCAGGTTTTCACCAAGGTATTTTCCCAAAGTGCCACCGAAGTGGTTTTCACTAGAGGACGATTTTTTTTCTTTACTATTTTTCAATCCTTTTCTGATTTTTTTGGATTTTTTGATCTTTTGATTTTTTTTGTTGTCACCAAGATGCCTGTTTGCTAGGTTTTCATCAAGGTAACCATTTTTTCAGGACTTTTTCTGATTGTTTTTTAATTTTCTGGTTCTATACCTTGCAATGTTTAGGCATAAAACTTTTTGAGATGAGAGCTATTCAGAGGCTCCTGCAGAGGCTCGCCTTCTGGTGTTGCTAGTTGATATGCCCCTGATGTGTAACTTGCAGTGATGATGAAAGGTCCCAGCCAGTTGGGCTCAAATTTTCCCTTTGTATCTAGATTTGGCACGTTCTTTTGGTTTTCTTTCAGCACGAGGTCACCAACTTGGAAAGTGCGTTGTCTGATGTTCTTGTTGTAGCTCCTTTTTCGGTGATTCTGGTACACTTGTAGATGATTAAGGGCATCCATGCACCTTTCATCTAGTAATTCTAGCTCATTGAGTCTTGTGACCCTGTATTCCTCATCTGTGATAAGGTTTTGCAGTGATATCCTTAGTGATGGGAGCTCGATCTCAATGGGGAGTATGGCCTCTGATCCGTAGACCAGAGAGAATGGGGTGGCGCCTGTTGGCGTGCGGATGCTGGTGCGGTAGGCCCATAAGGCGGGATTTAACTGCAGATGCCAGTCACGACCAGAGTCATTGACTATTTTCTTGAGGATTTTCAAAATGGTTTTATTTGTAGCTTCTGCTTGGCCATTGCCTTGTGGATAATATGGAGTGGAAAAGCGATGCTTGATTTTGAATTTTTCACACAAGTCACGGACATCCTGATTCTTGAAGGGCGTCCCATTATCAGAGATAATGGATTGGGGGACACCGTACCGACAAATGAGGTAATTCAGGATAAACTTGGATATCTGCTTTCCGGTGATGTAGGTCATGGGAATTGCTTCGACCCACTTAGTGAAGTATTTGGTGGTGGTGATAATGAATTTATGGCCATTGGATGAGGTGGGTGATATTTTACCAATGAGATCAAGCCCCCATTGTGAAAAGGGCCAAGGTGTAACAATAGAATGCAGTTCTTGAGCTGGTGCATGAATAAGATCTCCATGATGTTGGCATTGCAAGCATTTTCTGACAAAATTGTGTGCCTCTTTTTCCATCGTCGGCCAGTAGTAACCTGTTCTTAGCAACTTTTTAGCCAAGGTCATACCACTTGAGTGTGACCCACACGTGCCATTGTGTACCTCAGTTAGAGCAGTCAGGGCTTCCTTGGGTTTTAAACAACGTAACAGGGTTCCATCGGTACTCCTACGGAAGAGGGTCTCTCCTAGGATGACGAATCGTGAAGTTCTTTTGATGAAAGTGCGTTTTAGGTTCCGGGTGATGTCAGTGGGGAGGATTCCTAACTTTAGGTAGGTGTATATATCATGATACCAAAGATCACCGAGACCAATGAGTTCACATGTGTATTCTGACTCTGGTACCTCGAATGTGGGTACGAGAAGCTGCTCTATGAGGAATTCATGTTTCGAGACGTTACGAGGGATGTCGAGTAAGGATCCAATTGTCGCCATTGCATCAGCCGCTCTGTTGTTTGTCCTTGGTATCTGCTCAAAGGTAATATCAATGAAAGATTCCTTGAGGCTTTCTACCACCTTCTTGTATGGTGTGAGCTTATCATCCTTGGTTTGGTATTCGCCGTTGACTTGGTTGATGATAAGTTGCGAGTCGCCATAGACTTTTAGTGCCATGATTCGCCATTGTGCTACAATCTTGAGTCCTATGGTCAAAGCCTCATATTCTGCTATATTGTTCATACAAGGGAATGCCAGCTTGTATGATCTAGGTATGCAGTCTCCTTGCGGCGTGATGAAAAATACACCAGCTCCTGACCCATGTTGTGTGTGAGAGCCATCAAAGTATAGCTTCCAGTGGTCTGTTGCATCAAGGTTAAAAAGGGACTCGTCTAGGAATTCTGATATGAGTGGATTATCTGTGTAGAGGGGAGCTTCTGCCAGCTGATCCACAATGACTTGTCCTTTTATGGATTTTCATTCTACATACTCGATATCATGTTCAGATAATATCATTACCCACTTAGCCATTCTACCTGTAAGTGCTGCTTTTGTCAATAGGTACTTTAGAGGGTCTATTTTGGCAATCAACTTGATTTGGTGCGCTAGCATGTAGTGTCTGAATTTCTGAGCCGCAAATACCAATGCTAGCAAGCTTTCTCTATTGACGTGTAATTGAGCTCATGTCCCACCATTGTTCTGCTGATGTAGTAGATAGCCCGCTCGGTTCCCTTTTCATCATGTTGGGCTAAAAGGGCCCCCAGGGCGGCTGTTGTTGTAGAGATATATAGGATTAGTGATTTCCCCACAATTGGTGGCATCAATACAGGTGGTGTAAGTAGATATTCTTTTATTTTGTTGAATGCTTGCTCACATTTGTCATCCCATCTGAAAGCTACTCCCTTGTGAAGTAGGTGTGAATAGGCAATCTGTTTATC